>PVKC010021973.1:0-18019 GCA_004027635.1 Crocidura indochinensis
TTTTTTGTATACTGTGGCTCTTTGGCAAGCTTGGATTTTGTTCTGCTGCTTAGGAGGGACCCCTAAGGAGAGATCTCCGAGTGCGTCATCCCGTCTTCCATCCCTCGGAAACAACTGCAAGGGCCAGCAAGGACCCATGTGTCATATGTTGGGTCACATCTTGCCGTTAGTTCTTAGTGTGGAGAATGCAGCACACCCTCACCATCACTGCAGGATTTTGACCTTCACTCAAAATGTTAAAATTATATGCTTTTGTGTGAGTGTTTTGGCAAATCACTGCGTGGTGTGGCTCTCTGACGCTCACAGTTTAAAATTTTGGCTCTTTGTGTCGAACTTGTTCGCTATCCCTGATCTAGTTCTTTGTCAATTGAGCTTCTTTTCTTTAAGTACCGTGTTCCAGTAGGTACTCACAATAACTCTGTCTCAAGCAATGCCAAACTTCCATAGTTACACTGTATTATATTTCTATTTGAGGATTGTTGCAAATCCTATTTTACAGACAAGAGATATTTTCCATGAGAATTACTGCTATAATATTTAGACAGACTTTTATTTTTATCTATGCTAAGAAAATTATAATTCGTTTCAATACTAGTTTTTTTATTATGTAAAGTCCTATTATGTCTAATTAATTATCTTAAAGATTGTGTTAAAGGGTCTGAATACAGAGGATAGGGTGCTTGCTTTGCATGCAGTTGACTAGGATCACATATAATACCCTTAGCCTGCAAGGAATGACCCTTTGAGCAACCAGGAGTAAGCCATGACACTTTCATGTATTCAAAAAAATGGGGCTAAAGCCAGAGAGGTAGTACAGGGAGGAATGTCCATTCCTTGCTTGAGGCCAACATGGTTCCTAGTTATTCAAGTGGGTTATCTTGTGGTTCATCAATCATGACTGGGTGTGGCCTACTGCCTCCTGACCATGGTAAGTGACATAGTAATCTAGATACTACATGGCTTGAGCACAAGGCTATAAGTAAACAGAGGGGAATCAAATTACACAAGGGTTGACTAATCCAGGTATAGGAGAATGGGATTTTGCTGGGATTGTGAGATGGTTGACAATGCTTTGAAGAGGTACAAAATTGACTCCTAGAACATGTGATGTCTGTGAATAAAATTAAAACACATAAAAAGAGGGGGAAAATAGATGTGCACCACCTCCACTACTCCAAATATTTAATGTATTTCAATTGTTTGACTTAATAAATAAATTTAAATGAAAATATAGACAATATTTGCTACAAGTACACAGTAAACTAAGAAATTTCCATTATTATTAGTTAAAATTTTTAATTATGATGGAAAAATATATATTGTAAGGAAAATATAGAATATTGAAGAACATGTGTAATAACATTTCCCTGCACATTGCTGACCCAGGTGCTGTGTCAAAAAATAATTGTGCTAAAGCCAGAGAGGTATAATAGGGGTAAAGATACAGTCCTTGTACCACATCACTTTCGGGCTCTTGGAACATCCGGAGTGATACCTGAGCATGAGAAAGTCCTGAGCACTGCTAGGAGTAGCCAAAATAAATACATTAAACCAGAGTGAAGAACTGATCAATGAAATTGAGTTGGCAGGAATGAAGGTGGAAGAGAGTGGTGTTTGCCTTGAAGGAGAGAGTACACTGGTGATAATTCTATCACCATGAAGTACAAATTTATTCATGATTGAGTTTTAGGCATACAATATTCCAACATTAAATCAACCCCTTCACCAATGTCCAATTAGTTACCACTCTCTCCACCAATTTCTCCATTTTTCCTCACTCACCTAGATCTGCTTCTATGGCTTCTATTATTTTTTCTTTTCTTTTTTTTCTTTTTAGGCACAATCATTTACAATACAGGTTATCATGCCTGTCATATTTCTTCCTTTCAGCACTTTATCTGGAATGATGACTTACCTCCATCATTGTCACAATGTCACTTCCCTGACATTCCATATCCCCAATCGAGTAAGGACAGTTCCCTTTTCTTAATTTATAATACATTTGGACTTGACTTATTCTGCTACTATCAGAAACTAAAAAAAGTTAATATTAAATTGCATATCTCTTCATTGATTCTACAATTTAAAAAGAATTTCAAAAAGTTTTGAAACTTGTATATTATGACCTGCAGACTCTGCAATTTGCTTCAAAAACTCAATTTGGCTTTAAAACTTTGATTCAATTATTTCTTATTTTAATGAAGGTAAGACACCTTTAGAAAAATTTCTTCTTTACTGTTTCTTGCTCCCCATCTCTCTTAAAACCACTACACAAAATGCTATTTTTTTTTTTTTGGTTTTTGGGTACACCCGGCAGTGCTCAGGGGTTACTCCTGGCTCCATGCTCAGAAATTGCTCCTGGCAGGCACGGGGGACCATATGGGGCACTGGGATTCGAACCGATGACCTTTTGCATGAAACGCAAATGCCTTACCTCCATGCTATCTCCTGGGCCCCCCTATTTCTTTATAGTCAATTATAGGAAAACAATTTCTCTCCATTATATTTACAGAGGACTTTCAATTCTAAACATTTTCTTCAGTGAAAATTAATATAATTAAAACTGTTTAAAAATTAACCTATGGGAAAGGAAACAGTTGTAAAAGTGTGCATGTGGCATCTACACAAGTAAATATAAAACTGTGGGAGCACAGCACCCCACAAAGAATATTTCAGAGAAAATTTATGAGAAAAAAATATAGTCATCAAGAGGGGTCAGAGAGATAACATAGAGGTAGGGTGTTTGCCTTGCATGCAGAAGGACGGTGGTTTGAACCCCAGCATCCCATATGATTCCTTAAGCCTGCCAGGGATAATTTCTGAGCGTCAAGAGCCAGGAGTAACTCCGGAGCACCACTAGGTGTGACCCCAAAACCAAAAATAAATAAATAAATAGCAACTGAGAGAGGGAAACTCAACTCTGCATAAGGCAGAATTACTGAAATCAAAAGCTAAAGAGTGTTTTCCAACATATAGGGAATAGAGAAGCAGAAACTGCAATATATAATGGACCATGAGTTGAGTAGCCAAGTGAAAATACCACATAGGTATTAAAATAAATAATAAAATAACCCTATGATTTAAGAACATCAGTTTTTTTTTTTGTGGTTTTTGGGTCACACCCGGCAGTGCTCAGGGGTTACTCCTGGCTCCATGCTCAGAAATTGCTCCTGGTATGCACGGGGGACCATATGGGGCACCGGGATTCGAACCGATGACCTTTTGCATGAAAGGCAAACGCCTTACCTCCATGCTATCTCCCGGGCCCCTAAGAACGTCAGTTTTATACTGACAAAGTTTTAAATTTTAAAGACTTAGATTTTAGCATAAAAGACAAGGTATGTCATGTCATATAGGAGTGGTCTTGACTCGACCCAAATAAGTTCACATTCAAATTTGATGCAAACCTAACCCACCTGTATCAGATAGATTACTGAGGAACAAATAGAATGATCAAAAATTCATTCTTGTAGGAAATATTTTATAATGCAGATTCTCAGGACCTTTTTTTTTTTTGGTTTTTGGGTTACACCCAGCAGCTCTCAGGGGATACTCCTGGCTCTAAGCTCAGAAATCGCTCTTGGCAGGCTCAGGGAACCATATAGGATGCCAGGATTCAAACCACAGTACTTTTGCATGCAAGGCAAATGCCTTACCTCCATGCTATCTCTCCGGCCCCTATTTTCTTTTTCTTTTGGTTTTTGGCCACACCTGGCAGTGCTCAGGGGTTATTCCTGGCTCTGTGATTTCTGAGCACAGAGAGGAGATTTCTGAGCACAGGCTTGGGAGATCATATGGGATTCTGGTCAGCTGCTTGCAAAACAAACACCTTACACATTGACATCATGGGGCCTACGCATGTCTTACTAGGTACAACAAAGTTTGTTGTGGCCATACCTGCCTCAAGCTAAAAGAGGTCATTCATAATGTGAGCAACACGCAGCAGGATCACAGGAGAGTGTCACATGAGCAATTCTACCTCTGCAGTCAGTCTTACAGTTTCACTCTGTCCTGACATGTTCTGTCCTGATAGAGCCCATCTTTTAGATACCAGCTGTCACAATACATCATACATGTTGATGCAGCCAGCTCAGAACAAAAGGAATCTCTAGCTAAGTGGGTACACCAAACTCAATTTTTAACCAGATAGCTTCTAGTGCAAAGAATAACAAATGATTCAGTTTTGTATCTGTCCTCATCATGTCAGAGAAAATCTAGGAGCTTGCAGTATGTAGCACGGAAAGGATACAATAGATACCATTACACAGCTGAAAGTAGTCATTCCAAAAAAAAAATAAATAAATAACTTAGAGCTACAATCCCAGAGGTAGCAGGCAGCCTGGAGTTAAGTGTTTCCCATTGATCATGGTGGCAAAGTAGTCTTGAACTGGCATTGGAAAATGAAAACCTACAACAGCTATTAAATGTGGCTTTATGGAGAGCTGCAACTAGTTACATGTTCAGTGATCCACAGTCATTACCCAAATCAATTGGAGAGTGATGTCACAGAAATTACCAGAAACCAATTACTGTGAACCATAAACAAACAACTGTGAACCACAAACCACTGTCCATAACAGCTAACTTGGTTTCTAAAGCAGTTTTATATAATGCTAATACCACAAATTTAATTTTTGTGCACATCAAAAAGCCAAAAAATGCATGAGTTTGATTTTGGAGGCATTAAGAAATCCTCATAAATTAACTGTGGCCACCTAGGTATGTCAGCGCATGAATCAGCTTCATGTTCACTGAACTGAGGAAATCATCGGAACAAACATTTGATAAATCTAATAAAAGATCAATGTAGGGGCTGGGGCAATAGTACAGGGATGGGGCATTTGCCTTGCACGCAACAGATCTAGAACGAACCTTGGTTTGATCCCATTGCGTCCCCTATGATCCCCTGATTCAGGAGCAATTTCTGAGTGCATAGCTAGGAGTAACCCCTGAGTGTCACAGAGTGTGGCCCAAAAAGAAAAAAACTCAATATAAAAATTATAGAATTCTTAAAATAGAATTAAAAGAGTTAATATACAATGCAGTATAGCTCATCAGCAAAAAGGAAGAAGGCAAAAATGGAATCAGTGACCTGAATGGCAAAGCAAACACAATCAGACATGGCCTCCTAAAACAAGTGAAACTCCCCAATGGTAATAGAAAATATATTTTAAAATAATGAAGATAATTTCAGGTATTTAGTGAACAATAACCAGAAGATTCCTTAATCGCAGGAATTCAAAAACTATAAGAGAAGTGGGGAAAGGCTAGTGGAAAAAATAATCATTGAGAACTTCCCTAGTCTGAGGAAGGAGACATATGCACTAATATGGGAGAACTAAAATATGCTAAACAAAATTAACCATAATAGAATAGCATCAATACAGAAATGAAAAAAAAAGTTCATTATAGATTTCTTTAAAAATGGCTTGTACATAAGGGAAGAATGTAATGCTCTATTCAGAGTACTAAATAAAAATAACCTGCAACCAAAAATATTCTAATCTAAAATTTCATTACTCTTCTTTGAGGTAGTAATAAGGATTTTAGAGAGAAAATGTGGAGGATGTCCAAAGAACTCAAATCATGAAATGAACATAACAAACAACCAATTAGACTCTAGAGAATTTGAGAGTTGAAATGAAAAAATTTCAAATGGAAATAACAGTATTAAAAAACTCACGGAAAGGCTTCAAAGAAGAGTAACAGCTGCTGTGAACAGTATTGGTTAAGCTGTAGGATGAGGAGCTGCATAACACTTCCCTACAACAGAAGTTGGGAGAAGTGCCTTAAAATAAATGATATAAAATAAAAGATATAAAACGTCCTCAAAATAAACAAAGATGAAAATAGACATTTGGGATAAATTCAAGAAAACAACATAAGAATAACTAGAGTGCCAGAAAAGCAGGAAATATACCTCTAGGAAGAAGTATCAGTCAAAATGATATTGCTAAGAAGTTGCAAACCTTGGGGTTGGAGAGGTGGCTCTAGAAGTAAGGTGTCTGCCTTGGCGTGCTAGCGTAGGACAGACCGTGGTTTCATTCACCGGAGTCCCATATGGTCCCCCAAGCCAGGAGTGATTTCTGAGCGTATAGCCAGGAGTACCCCCTGAGCGTTAAACAGGTGTGGCCCAAAAACAAACACACACACAAAAAAGGAAATTAAAGACCTTGCTATAAGACCTGAAACCATAAGGTACATAGAGGAAAATGTAGACACAACACTACATGACATTGAAGCTAAATTCACTATATTCAAATTCAAATTCACTAAATTAAAAAATGTCCGAGTAAGTGGAAGCAAAGCCAAACAAATAAGATTACGTTAAACTGAGAAGCCTCTGCACCTCAAAAGAAAACAGTGACTAGGATACAAAGACTACCTACAGAATAGGAGAAACTATTCACTTAATGTCTATCAGATATGGGGCTAATATCTAAGATATACGAGCTGGTAAATCTTAGCAAGAAAAAAAATCTAGTCTCATTAAAAATGGGCAGAAGAAATGAACAGACATTTCCTCAAAGAAGAAATACAGAAAATTTCACTTAGTAATCATCAGAGAGATGCAAATCAAAGCAACTATGAGATATCACCTTATATCACAGACTGGTGCACATCACAAAGAACAAGAATTATCAGTGCTGGGGATGGATGCAAGGAGAAAGAAACTATCATCCATTCACTGCTGGTAGGAATGTGGACTGGACTAGACTTTTGGGAAAACAACATAAATATTTCTCAAAAAAAACCTAGAAATTGAGCTTCAATATGATTCAGCAATACTACTCCTAGGGATATGCCCTAGGAACACAAAAGTATCCTCTGCATTTTTATGTTCATCACAGCACTATTTACAATAGCCAAAATCTGGAAATAACCCACATTATTAAGAACAGATGAGGTAACATGGAGGTAAGGCGTTTGCCTTTCATGCAAAAGGTCATCGGTTCGAATCCCGGTGCCCCATATGCCCATATGGTCCCCCGTGCCTGCCAGGAGCAATTTCTGAGCACGGAGCCAGGAGTAACCCCTGAGCACTGCCAGGTGTGACCCAAAAACAAAAAACAAAAAACAAACAAACAAAAAAGAACAGATGAGTGATGAAGAAACTGTCATACATCTACACAATGGAATGCTATGCAGCTTTTAGAAAAAATGATATTATGAAATTTACTTACACATAAATGGATAGGGCGAGTATTATACTGAATTAAATCAACCTGAGGGAGAAGGATAGACATTAAATAGTCTCATTCATTTGTAGGATTTAAATAAAAATAAAAGATAGTATGGTAATAATTTCCAGACAATAGAAATGAGGACGGTCAGGAAGACTAGGCCATGGTAAAAATCTTTTAATAAAGAGTGGTGGTGGGGCCTGGGAGATAGCATGGAGGTAAGACGTTTGCCTTTCATGCAAAAGGTCATCGGTTCGAATCCCGGTGCCCCATATGGTCCCCTGTGCCTGCCAGGAGCAATTTCTGAGCATGGAACCAGGAGTAACCCCTGAGCACTGCCAGGTGTGACCCAAAAACCAAAAAAAAAAAAAAAATAAAAAAAAAATAAAGAGTGGTGGGTGTAGTTATAGTATAGAAGTATCCATTTTGTCAATTATAATTGAAACTATCTGGACATGAATTATATTGTCATAAACTGGGTGGTAAAAGGTAATAAAGTTATATTCATGGTACCCTTCATTAACAATAGTTCAAATCACAAAAATAAATGAGAGAGGAGAGAGACAGAGCGAGAGAGAGAAAGTAAATATCTGTCCCCCCCACTCAGGTATGCAGCAACCACAACTGTCTACAGCATCACCAGAAGGCAAACCTCTACCAGGGGAGACCTGGCCACTACCCGGGCATTGACTTTACTTTACAAAGGAGTGTTCCTTTGACACCCAGATGATTCAGCAACAGCAGCAACTTGCTTGCAGGGCAGGACACTCCACATCTGATGGTGAGGTGAAACTGGAGGATGCTCCACATCCTGACTTTGATAAAACACAGAAGCCAGAATCTTTAACTACAGAAACCAGACAACAAGAACAGCTAATATGTGAAAAAATTTCGCCACAGAGAATGACTTGCATTGGACAACCTAGTATGCCTGGAACCCAGAGTTGGTCTTGTACCAGAGAACTTCACGGATAAGGTCTCTTTGTATTTAATACAAGGCTTTTTTTTCTTTCCATTTTACCCATATTTTGATGGGCCTATGCAAACATCAACACTTGCCACTCTCATACCGTTATTGCTGCATTTTTTAAAAACTCCTATCCATTTTAAATATAGGAAGAGCTTACTAAACTTTCTGTTGGTGCTTCAATGAATTCATTGTGAGTCAATGGTTTTCAAAAATATTCTTTCCTTTCTCTTCCATCTCTTTAGTTTTTCTTTCCACTTTCTTTTTTTTTTCTTTGTTTTTTGGATTGGGTCACATCCGGCAGCACTTAAGGGTTACTTCTGACTCTATGCACAGAAATTCCTCCTGGCAGGCTCAGGGGACCATATAGGATGCCAGGATTTGAACCACTGACCTTCTGCATGCAAGGCAAAAGTCTTACCTCCATGCTATCTCTCCGGCCCCATCACTTTCTATTTTTTTTTAAACATGTTGCTTTTGGTCTTCCTAAAAAGTATTATCTGTTATGTCAACTGTGTAATGCATTTTCTTTCAATAAATATAAAAATTGACATTTCTGATTACAGAAACCCGAAATATGACCTCAGAAAGAGAAACTGTTATGAATAATTTTCATCTCATAAAGTCAATAGTGATGTCAGAATCATGACTCAAGATCACACTGGCTCAAAAATTAATATCCAATATGAACTCAGAATCATGAAATATGATGTAAGAGTGATGGGCTAAAATTGGCATTTGTGACTGCAGAATCTCAAAATATGGCATCAGAAAATGATATTTGCTATGAAAGATTTTCATCACATTAAGCCAATTGTGATGTCCGAATCATGACTCATGATCACACTGGATAGAAAAATAATGTCTGAATTCAAAATCATGAATCATGATGTAACAGTGGTGGGTTAAAATTGACATTTCTGACTTCAGAACCCCAAAATAATACCACAGAAAAAGGAACTCTATCATGAAAATATTTCCAAAATAACAAAATAAAAAAAAAGAATATTTTCAGACCACATTCCTTGAAAGTAGAAATAAATCATACAGAGAAACTAATGTCAAGCATCAACAGTTGGGTATTGAACAACATATTGTTATTCATTGGGCCAGAGGAAGCATAAAATTATAAAAACTATTATTTTCATGAATGAATGAACAAAAATGAAGATGCAAACTAGTATTTCTATGACTAGGAATAAAGAAATATCTCAAAAGAAATATTCAAAATCAATAACCTATTATCAAAATTGGAAAAACTATAAAAGAGTAGAAAATGAGTATGAAAATAGAGGGAATGTTATAATAAAATTTTGAACGTGTGTTAATGACATGCATGTATAAAAACAAGGCAAAGGATTAATGAATTAGGAACTGGCTCTTTAAAAAATTACAAAACAAGGGGCTGGAGATATAGCATGGAGGTAGGGCTTTTGCCTTGCATGCAGAAGGACAGTGTTTTCAATCCCCGCATTCCATATGGTCCCCTGTGCCTGCCAGGAGCGATTTTTGAGCGTAGAGCCAGGAATAACCCCTGAGTGCTGCCGGATGTGACTCTCCCCCCAAAAATTGCAAAACAACTAACAAAAACCAGATTCTTTATATTGACCAGGGAAGAAAAGAAAACAAACCAAGTAAATTATATGGGAGACAAATGGGAAAAGTTACAACAGATACCTCTGAAATACAAAAAGGTCCCGAGTAATTACAACCAACAACCCTCCATATAATGCTGGTGAACCTAAGAAAGGTATGAATTATTAGAATCATAAAATCTCTAAGATTAAATCACAGGAAGCAGAAAAATTTAACAGATCAATAAGAAAGTAAGCACATTTAAAATGTAGACAATATTAAAAATCTTTTCCACAAGAAAATCCCTGATCCAGATGAATTCACTAGTAAATTCTTCACTGAAAATTTTAATGCCTATATTTCTCAAGCTACTGCAAAACATTGAAGAAAAGGAAGTCCTTTTAAAGAGACCTTAAAAACCCATATTTTCACAGATATTTCTTTTTTTTTTTGTTTTTGTTTTTGCTTTTGTTTTTGGGTCATACCCGGCAGTGCTCAGGGGTTACTCCTGGCTCCATGCTCAGAAATTGCTCCTGGCAGGCTCGGGGAACCATTTGGGGCATCGGGATTCGAACCGATGACCTTTTGCATGAAAGGCAAACTCCTTACCTCTATGCTATCTCCCGGGCCCCAAATATTTCTAAAAAAAGAAATTTGCAGTGAGATCAGCTAGCTTCCATTTATTGTAAAGAGGGCAGATCATTATATATCATTCATGGCGGGGGGCGGGGGGCAAATAAAGAGCATAAAAAGAAGTGTAGAGCAAAAAACACTTTGTTTGGGCTTCTTCTCAAGGCTTGTGGTTACACAGATAACAGCATTAGATTAAGATTCCTCAAGTCATCTAGCTACATAATAAGCAATGATCCTCTAGCATAACTCCCTCTAGCACCTGATTACATAGATAACAAATATTGCTTCTCCCAACCCACTGGATGTGTCTAGAATATGTTCTGTCTAAAATATGTTTTTCTCCCAAGGCTACTGGGTCAGTGTTCCCTTTGGCTTGGATGTGTTTAGAATATGCCTTGTCTAAAATGTGTTTTTCTCTCAAGGTTACTGGCCTCATTGTTCCCTTTGGCTTGTCACAATGCCTCACGTAGCCTTTTAGATTGACTTTAGTAAAGGCAGGCTGCATCCTTGTTCAGGCCTCTTGAGAGACTGCTAGAGACTGTTAGGCTTCAGGCATGTGCTAGAGACTTATTAGGCTTTAGCGCCCCACAAAATATATTGCAAAAGACTAAAATTCTTTATCATATAAATTTTTGTTACACTGCTGATATTTGGAAAATATGCCATGAGGGAAGAGTCTCAGGATGGTTTGCTAGACTCCTTTGATTGAGGTTAAGAGTATCTCTCCCTACATGCCTCTGGGTAGCCTTGCCCTGCTGGATTTTGTAATCTCAATCATTCAACAGGAAACATCTGGTTTAATTGTGGTCTTGCCATTGGATGGTCTTATACCTAAAATACAACTAGCTTATTCCCTATTCATTGGCAGTTAGAATTATTCATGTAAGCACATTGAAAGACAGGGAGCTGACATCTTTTTAAAAAAATTCTGTGAAAGCTTGTTTTGAACGTTTCCAAATCTCAAAAGCATATTAAGCTGCAAATTAAAGATTTGTAATAATTCATGTGTTTCTGGGGCTTATAGATATGGACATACATGCCCATGTGCATCTTCCTTCTTGAAATGTAGACTTTCAAACATTACTACTTTCATACTGGACTATATACCAGGACTCTCTCAACCCCAGGAAAAGCCTGTTTTTCTCGCTCATTATCTTTGTTTTGTTTTGTTTTGTTTTGTTTTGCTTCGTTTTTGTTTTGGGACACACCCAGTGGAGCTCAGACATTACTTCTGACACTGAGCTCAGAAATTGGTCCTGGCAGAATCAAATGCAAGTTGGCCATGTACTAGGCAAATGCCTTATCCACAAACCCTCAAACCCCTTGCTTTCTCTCTTGAACATGTTATTCTCTCCCTTTTTTATACTCTCCTTCCCCTTCCTCAATATCTTTCCAATAAAATATGTTTTTATTTCAAAAAGTTTGTAATAACAAGTCCACACTTCAAGCTCTCAAACTTCTCTGTAGATCATGGTCAATGTCTAGGTCCTGCTGCCTCGGTAGAATAAAGAGAAAACACAGTTTAGCTAATCTCTTTGTCAAATAGGCTGACAACACACAGACACTCATTATGATACAGCCCAGAAAGAGCTGGTGAGATAACTCCTCTCCAGTGTGCACTTCCTAAAATCCTATTACCTTATTTTCTCTACTTTTAAAATAGGTATTAGCTTAATTTCTCAAAATAAAAATTTAGAGATTTACTTTTGTTCTTTTGCTGTTGTTGTTTTTGTTGCTGTTCAACCCAGTAGCACTCAGCAGTTACTCCTGGCTCTGCCCTCAGAAATAGCTCCTGGCAGACTTAGAGGATCATATGGGATACCAAGAATCGAACCAGGTAGGTCACATGCAAGACAAATGCCCTACTTACTGTGCTTTTACTCTGGACCCAACTGTTTTTTTGTTGTTCAATTCTCTATTTGTAAGAATCTTCTATGAGTATCTAACAGAAACTGACCTGCAACTTCAAGACTTTCCTTGGAAAGCTCACTAAAGATAACAATTTATGTTCATGTGGAAAAAATATGTTTTGCACACTTAGGAACACAACAGTTTTTCTTACTATGTAGTAAGAATAGACTTCCATATTTTTCAGTTTCAAAGACACTTTTGTGTCTCATTTACCTGTGATCCTCACCATAGTCACATTTAACTTCTATGTGTGCATCAACAGCTATCTTTAATACAGTGTAAATATTCTCTAAACTGAATTGATATGTTATGAAATTCCACTATCTTCGATTTAAGTGAAATGTATAAATAAATGTAGAAATGAACTTAACTTTGATGAAGATGACTTAAAGAAATAGCTGTTTATGGGGCGCGGGAGATAGCATGGAGGTAAGGTGTTTGCCTTTCATGCAAAAGGTCATAGGTTCGAATCCCGGTGCCCCATATGGTCCCCAGTGCCTGCCAGGTGCAATTTCTGAGCATGGAGCCAGGATTAACCCCTGAGCACTGCCAGGTGTGACCCAAAAACCACAAAAAAAAAAAAAAAAGAAATAGCTGTTTCATGTTTGCTGAGTTCCTAGTATAGATGACTGAAAGAATATCTTTAAATCCTCTTTGTCCATCAATTTATTAAGTATGATGCTAACTATATTGAAATTGTTCTCATTACTTTCATGAAAAATCTGGTAGTTAATTTTAATCCTTTCCTTTTCCCTTTCAAAGAGTAATTCTGAATATATGCTAAACTCCATACAAGTTCAATCCTCTTCTAGGGGGATGAACCACCAATTTTTACTGGACTTGGCATCAACAGCTCCACCTACTCATTGTTATATAAACACTGATGAGCTGAGAGGCCACATGGATACCTCACTGGTTCAGACATGATTCGAGGACATTTATCTCAGACCAACTTAGAGAAAACAAGGGCTACACGGAACTACCATATTCAGGTAAGTTGAAAACCTCAGGGCAGTGAGTAAGAGGAAATATTGCAATGTCCTAATTTCTTGATATTTCTGCTTTGCAAGTATAGAAATTCATACCTTCAAATGATGTACAGTTTATTCCAAAATATATTTTATTTATTTATTATTAACTCAGTCTGCCAAAGAGACTTGTTTTCATACATATATAAATTCTTGTTTATTAGTATAATTAATATCCTTTCTTATTCTGGGACCAAAATAGTGAACAGTTCTTAATGTGTGTGGGAATAAGAAGCAGGCGAGTCTATTTACTAATTTTAAATTTGACAAATCCTCAAGATGTGTTGTCTGAAACGACATGTGGAATCTTTTTTCAGAATATTTCATAATGGTTGGTTATTTATCTATGGGAGAGTAGACTGATTAAAGCTTTATAGTCATGGAGCTAGTTATTCTCTGAACCAGGCTTTGAGCATACTCAACAATGAGCAATAGCCTTGAGCAAGAAGGCTGAATGAATCATTGCTAACAGTAATAGAAACTATAGAATTGTCATCTATAATTTTGAAGGGAAAGAGAAAGGAGGAATATTTTTTTCTTTTCACCTAAACGTAGGGGACTCAGAATTAGTTCAGAGAAGTGTTGATAATATTTATTTTGAAGGCACTTTTGAACCAAGAGAGTAGGAATAGGAGAATTGGGAAAATAAAATAACTTGAGTGTTAGAGGTTAAGTCCAGTTTTGATAGTCAACCATCACTGGTAGACTTGTATTGTCGATCTTAGTTCTGGCATCCAACTGAATTCACCTTACTGGTAAATGTATACAGGGGTCTAAAAAATGGGGTACAAGATAAAATGTTAGGGCATTTGGGGGCAAACTGTGAGAAACTTTGGACTAGAAAAAATCTCAGAGCTTTTAAATAGATGAACAAAGAAAGCTGAGACAAAGAAAAGAGTAAGACAAAAGTTAGCATAGTTAAAATAGGAGCAATGTCACACAATAGTAATAATTAGCTTCACTAATTATATTTAAATATATTAACCCCAAATCAGAGAAAAACATACAGTAAGCACAGTAAATCCATTTATAAATGTCCCCATTCTATTTTAAATATAACCAAGCAATTCAATTTACATGTGTAAACACTATTCTTATGTATAAGCATTAAACTATACTATAATGAAGTCTTTTAATTCTAAGTTAATAATATCATAATGACATTTTGAATAAGAATTTTTATTAATTAAGTAATCAATTTTCTTGTAATTTTGTAAGAAAAACATGAAAAAAATAAAATAAATTTTCAATAAAAATTAAATAAATCAGTTATATTTGTCACTAATAAACATGAATATATACATACACACACACACACACACACACACACATATATATATATATATATAGAGAGAGAGAGAGAGAGAGAGAGAGAGTATGTATGTTTTGTTTTTGTTCCTTGTCTCAGGGATATTCAGAGTGGTTTAATTTTATCATTTTTTGAAGTTTTGTGTGTTATAGTCAAAGAGGACTAACTGATTAATTTAAGAATAATGATTCAGAGGGACCAGATGCCCAGCATCTCATATGGTACCCTGAGTCTGGCAGGAGTAATTTCTAAGCACAGAGCCAGAAGTAATCCCTGAGCACTGCTGGGTGTGGAAACCCCTCCCCTCCATAAAACCATGCCAAACCAAAACAAAAAAAATTCAGAGGCTCAGTGGTTGTCTGGATCAGATCTCCTTTGAGGACTGCATCTAGAGCTCAAAGGGGAAGAAGGAAAAACAGATTTGTGGGAGTAGAGCTTGTTGGAAACCTGGAAGAGTTTAAGAAATATACTCAGGAGATTGAGTGATTATAAAATATTTGCTTCTCTCTTTTTTATAGTTACCAGATAATCAGAATTTACTCAAAGACTTCATTCACAGATTTCTCTCCCTCCTAGAACAATGGCCTTTGCAGTTTCTCTAGCTCAGCTCCAAAGAGAGGCAACCTGTCTCCTCTGTCTGGATTACTTGAGAGACCCGGTGACTCTTGACTGTGGACACAACTTCTGTGACCCCTGCATTCAAGAGTGTTGGGAAGATTTAGAGGATGTCTTCCCCTGTCCTGTCTGCCTTCACCACAGCCCTGATAATAACATCAAGAAGAACACTCAATTGTGTCATATCATTGACATTGTTAAGCAACTTCCCATCACAATGAGTAAGTGTAAAATTCAAGAAGAGGAACTCCTGTGTGATATCCACAATGAGTTGCTGGACCTTTTCTGCGAGGAAGACCTAGAACTGTTGTGTCCCCAATGCAGGGCTTTCTCTGACCACCGGAATCACCAATTGATCCCTATTGAGAATGTTATAGCTAGTCAAAGAAAGAAGTTCAAAAGATGTATGAAGACTTTGAGGAGGCAGATTGAAGATTTTGACCTTAATTGTAAATTAAGCCAGGCTACTGAATCATTTGAATTGAGAAAGAAAATTGAAAATTTGACAAAAGAATTAGTATCTGAATTTGAAGAATTTAAAATCTTCTTGAAAAAGAAGCAATTTTCAATCATTACTGATTTTTGTTTGGAAGAAAATAATGCAGAGACAAATATAAAAACAAGGAAACTTCAAATTTTAAAGCATATATCGATCCGTAAAAATCTCTTAAATGAGATAACAATGAAGACTTTGCAGAGTGACATGGATTTACTAAGAATCATCGGAAATGTTCATGATAGATATGAACAGCTTTTAGTCCCAGACATTTGTTCATATGAACTCAAGAAAGGGAGCTGCATTCTACCTCCGCATTATTTTGGTCTACACAGAATGATGAGCACATTCCAGGTAGAGTTGACACTCAATCCTAAAACTGCCCATCCAAGTATTACTGTCTCCGAAGACAGAAAAAGTTTGTTACTTAATAAAAGCCTACCATCCTCTGCTGAATATACCATAGAAAATAGAACCTACCCTGCTGTACTCGGTTGTGAAAGCTTTGACAATGGCAGGCACTTTTGGCAGGTAGAAGTCAGAGGGTCTGGCCAATGGTCCTTGGGATTGTGTACAGAATTAATGTTCAGAGATCAGTTGATGAAGACACCAAATCAAAAATCTAGCAACTGGACATTCTATGGGTCAAAGAGGAACATTTTTACACAGGGAACTGACAACAGAGAACAAGTTGAAAGATTTGGTGCTTTTTTAGATGTTGAGTTTGGAGAATTTTCAGTTTATAATTTGAGTAAAAGGAAATGTTTGTATAAATATACTGATCAATTCACAGATAAACTTATGCCATATTTTGCTATTGAATCATCTGCAAGTCAATTTTCTATTACATTGACTACAGAAATAACACATACAAGTTGATTTCATGGCTGCTTTTGTTTTTGTCTGTTATTGAAAGGGAAATTTTTTAATAAAGTTTTTGAATCCAAACTTGTATGTCTGATGAAAGACTTTCAGATTGACCTAAGCCTGCTAATGCTGATAAAATATCTTTGGAAAAAATTT
Organism: Crocidura indochinensis; assembly: GCA_004027635.1. NCBI lineage: Eukaryota > Metazoa > Chordata > Mammalia > Eulipotyphla > Soricidae > Crocidura > Crocidura indochinensis. The sequence goes on from PVKC010021973.1 coordinate 16,742, forward strand.
TAAAAAAGCAGAAAATGAAAACAGAAACAAGCCACATTATAGCAAATAAATTCCTTGTTGTACTAATACTCTCCTGAAAACAGCCAGAACCACCATAAAGATCTCAAAAATTCTTGGATCCAGGCATATTTGCCTTGCATATGACAGGCCAGTGTTCAATTCCTGGCATTCCATATGGTTCCCCAACCAAGCCTGTTAGGAGTGATTTCTGAGTCCAACACTTACAGTAACCCCTAAGAGCCACCAGGTGTGTCTCAAACAAACAAAGAAACAAAACCAAGCATAAAAAAAGTATCTAAAATATTCCTTTTTTTTGGTTTTTGGGTCACACCCGGCAGTGCTCTTGGCTCCATGCTCAGAAATTGCTCCTGGCAGGCACGGGGGACCATATGGGGCACTGGGATTCCAACCGATGACCTTTTGCATGAAAGGCAAACACCTTACCTCCATGCTATCTCCGGGGCTCCTCTTTTTTTTTTTTTTTTTAACTACAAGGACATTTTGGGACCTGCTCTCATTGCCTCCCAACTTTCCTTGAGAAATTTTATTGTGTGATTAATGAAACTTTTAATAACCTCACATGTTTATCTCTTCATTGTTGGCCTTCCAACAATATTGTGAGTGAAACAGATATAACATTTGATCCCTGTAACTGGCACTCTGAGTATAAATGTGGACAAGTGTAAGATCACTAGTCAGATCTCTCCTCAGGCTACAACTGTGAATCACTCAACTGCCACATCTTCTTGGTACTATTATACCACTTGCTCTGCTGCTTTGTGATGACTTCTGACTAACTTAGATTGAACTGTTTTATGTAATGGCACTTAAGAATATAATCATTTTCTCCTTTAAAATGTTTGAACATTGGACCTGAGCAATATTAAAAGTGCTAAGGTGTTTACTTTACATGCGATAGACCCAGTTTCTTTTTTTTTTTAATTTTTTTATTATGAGAACAGAGATGCAAAGAAAGAGGAAAGGGTAAAGTTACAGTGGAAGGACAATCATGCATAAACAGAATTCTCAGTTGTCCCATCGATGATATCTCAGTCTTGAACTTTCAGCAATGAACAAGGAAAACAAAACAGAGCCCATGTACAATTACTTTGTCCCCCAAATCTCCAGATTGTAGTACATACTATTTTTTTAGCAGCACATAATATAATCTAAAGACATAAGACTTAGGTTACAACTTAAACATTGAAGGCAAAGTACTTTTTTATATATCCATGCACAAGTATATCAGTTTAATTTAACCTCAAAAGTTTCAGTGGT
>PVKC010021974.1:0-17907 GCA_004027635.1 Crocidura indochinensis
ACACACACACACACACACACAAATTAAGTCTGTATTTAAAAGGATATGTTATTGTTCATTTTCCTCGCTATTATTATTTTGCTTCTATTTATTAAGTAAAATTATAGCATAATGTTTTAAGGTAGGTAGATTCTTTAACATTATAGTGTATCGTTTTTGGTATATAAAATGATAGTATGTTATTAATATCCAGAGACAATAGAATAAGGACCCGGAGGATCAGTCCATGGTAGCAAGCTTGGCACAAATAGCAGGGGATTGCAGGGAAAGCAGAGAATGACGATGATAGTTGGAAATGTCACTCTGGACAAGAATTGGGTGCTGAAAGGATATAGTGATATGCATGATACCCCTTCAGTAACAATATTACAAATCACATTATTTAAAAGGAAGTAAAGGAAGAAATAGAGAAGAAAAAGGTCTGCCACAGAAGAAGACAGGGAAGAGAGCAAGGATGGGGTTGGGAGGAAAACTAGGAGTATGATACAAGGAAATGTGCACTGGTGAAGGCTATTGAACATGGTATGATTGAAACTCAAACATAGACAACTTTGTAACTGTGTATCATGGCGATTCAATTAAAGAATTCATTTATAACACACATATGCATATATATAGTACATAGCCCTACCCCACCCTAAATTACATGCAGCCACATGCCTTTAAGCCTAGCGGCTTATTTTACTGTCCTTTGTCATCACATTCCCTAAGCCATGGATTAGACAATTTCATAGTTATACAACTATATAGTGGTTACCTCTGAAGATGCTTGTCCAGTGTTGCTAAGGGTTTCCCTGGGCAATGCTTGGTGTGGAGGGATGGTTGACTAGGTGCAGGAATTAAACTCAGGATCTTGTACATGCTAAGCTTATATATATATTTTTTAATTTTGGGCCACACCCACAGTGTTCATGGGTTACTCCTAATGTTCATCGGTTACTCCTATGTGCAGAAATAACTCTTGGCAGGCTCAGGAGACTATATGGGATGCAGGGAATCAAATCTGGGTTGGCTGTAAGCAAGGCAAACACCCTACCCACTGTGCTATAGCTCTGGCCTCTTAAGTATGTACTCCTGATATCTGAGCTGTTTTCCTGGATCATGGAATTAAAATTTTTATATGTTTATTTTGCATGACACCTTTGTCTTATAAAAATTAAGGTGAGATATCACTTTTTAACACGTGCTTTTTAAAAAATGGAATATGAAAGATGTTTGAAAATGCCCTTAAAATATATTCCTTTAGGGAATATCTTAGAATTTTTGGTCTTAGAAAGCGTATGAGCAGTGCGTTTTTTGGAAGAGGAGATGTGATGAGATCTCATTGAATGAATCTGATGTGTGTGTTTCAAAATATAAAGGTTTTTTTCCTCCCTCCTGCTTACGAGGCTACTACTTAACCAGACAACAATTATTTAGCAAGAATAACGGAATCTGATTTTCCTTTATTTTCAAGAGAGCTGTAGAAGTCTGTGTTCCTTGAATGGCAGGGAAATGTGTAGGATTTGTGAGTGTGAGCGTGCAGATGGGCTCAGAGTGCCTGGCTTCCAGATGGTTTCTGCCAGGAGCCTGGTAAGAGGGGAGAGAGTGACGGGAACGTGGCAGTGGGTAATAAATTAGCATTTCAATATTGGCAAACGGGAGGATTTTGAAGAATGTCATTTTGAGTTAACTTCTGAGTTTGGAAAACGAAGCGTCTCATTGATAGGCTAATAACTAGGCTCACACACGTACACCCACCCCCTCTACATATGTATTTTTGAAAGGCAGCTCTAATGACTTCATCATCCTCTGCATTCTGATCTTCTATAAGCTCTTCCTCCGGAGAAACATTTATCCCCTGTCTTCAGGAGGCAAATTTCTCCAGCTTGGTTTATTGTGTTATTGTTTAAACTTGACTTTCATTCTCCGGGTGCTGATGTGTCTTAACCAGAAAGCTATTAGAGGGCCCTAATGTCCACCAGGAATGCTGTTTTTCCTCACAAATAAGCAGCCACTCTCCATTTTTCCTTTTAATTTCTTGAGACGGATTTACCCTTTGGAACCGCAGAATCACTTCTAACCTCTGGCTAGCACTGTGATGATCAAGCCACAATTTTTGCTCATAGTTGCTTCACCAATGGTTTGGGCTTCATTCTTGCTCTCAGAGACAGTGTCTCTGAGACCCCTTGTCTTCCTCTTTTCTTGATTTCCAGTCATGGATTCAGTGCATTGCTTTATCAGCTCCCCTCCATGAGCCCCCATCCCATTCCCACCCCCTCACCCAATGCATGCCAAATCCAAATTTAAGCTCATTCCTTCCAGATTGTTTCTTTCCCAGTGGATCTTCAGATTGAAGAGAGGAGCATAGCTCTACTTCCTCAGGGAAACCCTCTGGCCCACTTTAACCCTCTTCTCCCTCTGTTCTCTCATCTACACTTGGTGCCCAGGCCAATAACAGTACCCTTGAAGGTGGTGAGCAGTTAAAAGGATGAGGCCCCACTCTACAAAGTGAGTCAGGAATGTGGTGAAGGGTGATGCTTTGGGGTGGGGGAGCAGTTGTGAGTTGTTCTGGTGCTTCTTTGGTAACCCAAAATATTAGGTTATCTGTTTTCTACCTGTTATACCATTTTTTTTTTTTCAGTTTGAATATCCTCTTTGCATCTACTTCTAATTCTTCATGAAAAATACCAGGTTTGGACCAGGGAGAGAGCTCAGAAGGGCTGGAATCATGTGTGGCAAGCATAGGACCCTGGGTTTGAGCCCTGGTAACCCCCTGGCCTCTGTTTGGGTACCAAGTGTAACGCTGGCAGCTCACAGCATCACTGGGGAGCTCCCACTCTGATTAAAGAAGCCATTTATTTGCTCTAAAGGTTGATTATTAGGCATTGAGTTTGTGTTATGCTCCTTTCTTCTCATTGCTCTTGCTCTTCTGTAAGGCAGGGCTGACTGGTCCATGTTCTGTCTTTGTGTTATGTGTTCCTCTAACCTTGGCATGTGGGTTCAGTACATGTGACTCCCTCTTCCCCTCCCTTTCCTTTCTCTTTCCTCCTCTTTTCTCTTCCCTCCTTTTTCTTCCCTTTCTTGGCTTCTCCTTACTTTCCCTTTCCTGCTCTCTCTCTCCTTTCCTTTTCTTTCCTCTTCCTCCTTTTTTCTTTTTTTCCCTTTCTCCTTTCCCTTCTTTCCCCCTCCCCTCCCTTTCTTTCTTTCCTCTCTTCTCTGCTTCACTTTTTTTCTATGATCACTCGCAGGGTCACACATACACTGTGATTGTGCCTGCACATTTAGGCACATATATTTGTTATGTCAGTTCCACGAGTTCATTTGAGAAGAAGATTGTAAACAATCTGAACAATAACCGTATTACTGAGTCGAATGCAAAGCATGCCTGCATTTCAAGGGTAGTGGTGTCGGAACAGACTCGCAGGGTATGAATTAATTTCTTCTCTGATATTAGAGGTGTCAAGTAAGACATTCTTGGAACCTGGATGATGTAGCAAAGAGAACATGTACTTTGGGTCAGAGTTTATTTTGACTTGTAGTTCCTTTAGGATTTTATTCATTTTGGTTTAATTTTTATCCAAGTCACTGTTAGGTGATCTGCTCAGGTGTGTGGCCTTTAGATATTTGGTACTTGGGCCAGCCATGAGTGCTGCTTAGTTAGTGCTGGGTATGGCCAGCAGGGCCATACTCAGTGGCTCCCAGTATGTTGCAAAGGACCAAGCTCAAAGGCACTGTGCATGTGCATGCAGGCTTCCTTTCCACCACATGAGCAATCTTCACGGCCTTGGGTCCTTCATTTCTTACTGTGATGGATTCAGGTTTGACCTTTGTTTCTTCATTTGAAACATTAGCACGATGTTGCCTTCATAGTTTGATCGCTGTATTTGTAAGGATTACGTGAGACTTGGTAGGTAACGGTCCTTAATCATCCCTGTTCTATTATTTCGAGCTCTGTCAATGGTACTCTTTGTTGTATCGCCTGCACTAGGAAAATACTTTTGCTTTTTGAAAGATCATGCGGCAGAAGCACTTCTTCATGGGTTGCACTTGATAACAATATTGACTGATCTATGTGGCATTTCTTGCTTTTTCTCTATGCAGGCACCTAATGTATGTGGGGCTGTGAAGTGCTTTATAATTGTTAATGAATGCTAAGAAATATTACTTGATTTTTTTTGACAAATCTATTGCATGTCTTAAATTTTTTCCTATTCAACTTTAGTCTTAATGGATGATACTTACTTTCTAATAGTATTTGAAAGGTTTTTATGTTTTTTTTCCCTAGGAGAATAAATTAGGCTAACTAAATGGGCTTTTGGACACAATGCCCTACTGAGATTGTTGTCTCATTGTCAATGGCTAGTTTAATCATTATTATTTGAAGACAGTTTCAAACTACTTCTGGAACTTGAGTATTTAGTTATTTTTTTTTCCTTTTTCTAACACATCTAATTAATGGACTTGTCTGTTGGTCTAACATGGAGGAGAGGAAATGACATGAAAAGTTTAATCATTATAACGGCAACTAACATTTCAGACAAATGTTATAGTTTACAAAGTGCCTTAATATGCATTGTATCTTATCTCACAAGATTATTTGAGGTAGGCATGCATATTGCTTATATTTCTTGATTAGGAAACTGGTGCTCAGATTAATGATTTGTCCAAGGTTGTAGAACCAGGGGCCCTAGAAATTGAGGATAATAAGGTTGTGCTAGCACGTGTTAGTCATTTTCTCCTGTGATATGGAGCTTCATGTCATCCAAAGGCATTGTCCCTCACAATTTATTGGTGTAGTTCAGGAGTCAGACCACCTGGGGCTCAAGTTCTGACTCTTGCCACTTCTTGTCTGTATGACCCTAGGCAAATCATTTGATCTCTCTGAGCTTGGTTCTTCATTTATAAAGAGAGGAGGTCAAAAAGACTATTTCATGTGCGTTATAACAAGTGACTGTAGATATGGAATGAGTTGAAAGTCCCTGGGCCATAATAAGCACTGCAGAGGTATTGGGGTTTGTGGTTATTAACATAGAGTGGTTGAAGTGCCTCATATGAAAGGTGAGTGAAGGTACTTAGACATGACTAATTATGATATGGAAATCAGAGCATCATAGGAGTTTGGTCTGACAGATTACTTTAATTCATAAGATAGCCTCTACTAGAATAGAAAACATACATATTTTGTATTTCAGGTATATATTATGTACCCATCTGGATTTTCCTATAGACTCATGTTCATTTCCTCATCCTGGAATTAATGACAATTTGGAACACTTGCTTTCAGTTTCGTAAAAGCTCAAACCCCACCTAAGAAATTCTAGAAAGGTCTCCCCCACTCCCACTTCACCCAGCCTCTCAGACTGGCAGAACCTTTTTTCGCCTTCCTGAAACACCCACACTGCCTGCATGGATCAAACACCCCTTTCCAGCACCCCCCCTTCCACCACCACAGATATAAGGTACATTAGCATTTCTGTGATAACTAAATTGTTAATTGCTTTCTTTAGAAATTGTAGTCTGTCTTTTTGGATTTTCAGGAGTGAAACAAAAATCCTATTCATAAGTTTTGTGTGCTCTTTTCTCCCGGTTTTGGCAAATCACCTGTTCTAAGAGAACCTTCATTATTGCAGAGAAAGCTTCAACTTTGGCTGTCTCCAAGATTGCTGCCGCCTGGTCTTGCTGTCGCTTCCCACATAATGTGGTGCTAGGAATACAAGACCAACATGATGGTGCTTTTTATCTTTCTTTGTGATTATTTCAGTGGGGCTTGATTCCTTTCCCCACCCCCAGTGAACATGTATCTTTTTAACACTATGTAGAAAGACTGTTTAAAAGAAAAACTGTGGTGTTGGAGTGAATTAAAACTGTAAAATTGCCAATTATTTGTAAGGTCTATACTTAGATTTTGTATGGCGACCATATCCAGTATGCTTTGGTATTAAATCTCTTTCATTAAAAGCCACAGGTTCAATGTCGCTCCTGATTATGAAAGGAAATACTTATAGGAATGCATTCACTTTTAATTTATTAATGGCTATAATTAGGATGAAAAGCTTTTCTCAATAATTGATGGTAAGAAGAGAAGTGTAAACTTAAGACAAGTTTATGACTTCTCTCCAGAGGATGTGTAGATGTGACTGGGTTTGTGATTATAACATTTTTTCCTTGTTCCTTTGATTCCCTCCCTTCACACCTCTCTGTCCCTGACCCCTCTTACCCCTTTATTTGAGGGCCCTTTTGCTTCACCCTGGACTTGCTGTAGAGTTAGGAGCAAACCCTAATGTGCTTATAAACTCTTTCACTCTTGATGAGAAGAGTTTAGATTTCCTTCCTCGTTTGAAAAAAATGTTCAGATTATAGTGGCGTGGGTCCAAACGGTCCTTTTCTTTTCTCTGCTTTGCTCAGCCTTAGAAGAGGGGCTTGGTGAAAATGAAAAGCCGTCTGTTTGAGAGTTGTGTTGATTTCTTTATTCCTTGATAATGCCCAGCAAGATTCAAAACGGCAGTGTCCTGGAAATGAAGCTGCTTCATACTTGGGTGGCTCCCTGTGCCTTTCGAAAGCATTTTCTGAGACTGTTTATGGGCACCTTTTGTCCTGTTTCTGCTGCTTCCATCCATCATTTGGGGATCATGGCTCTTGTAAGGAAGGAACAGCCTTGCCCCCTCCAGCCTTTCTACTTTCAATCAGTTGGGTTTGCTTATTTGAATGTATTCCACCCTGTGATTGGCAGCCTTTGTGCTAGAAACCCACTCTCAAGTGTTCCGTACCATTTAGAAGGTCGAAGTAGTCATCAGTGACTGAAGCCCAATTTAGATTCTTAAATCGAAATCATTGTTGAAGAATCCTGCTCCTCTGCTTCCGATGTCTTCTGCATATCGCCAGTGTGTTCATCAGAGAACAAGCTCTTACCCGGTCTCTTGTAATAGAAAAGCGTTTTTTTTTTTTTTAATCCCTCTTAACAGGTGCTGCCGTAGTTTATTTATAACCAATGCATTAAAATGAAAAATACTGAAAGGGTCCTAAGTGGAAGGCGGCTATTGAAATATTGCCCTATTTAAATTACAGAATTTTGTCAGGCTGATTTGTGGAAAGGACGAGTCAATGTTGGCTGGTAAGTGATGTACTTGCTGGCTTCGTCTGCGTTTGGAAGGCGCTTTTCTGCATTGCGTTTAAGTGAGTGGGAAAGAATCTAGGACTTGCAAATGCATTGATTGCTCCTTTGCATATTTAGAGTCAGTCTAACTTGGTCAGCTTTCATGCTCTTTGACATTTGTGATCTTTATGAGGTATGACACATGTTAGAACACTATGGACTTTCAGAGTCTTGAGCCTTGATGAGAGCATTATCCAGAATATGTTCCATTTAACCTGTTTCTTCCAGTTCCAAGTGTGATCTTGCCCACTAGGGGGAAGATAAATGTATACTCTTTTATAGTGGTGTGGCATGTTGTACGAAGACATACGGAGCATGTGCGATTCATGTGGGTTTATATTTCCACAGCATTTTTAGCCTCCCTGAAAAATTATGCTAGAGTCCTCAGTAGTTGGGCTGTATTAGTGAATGTTTATGTTGTCCTGTGACAGCTGGTTTTGCTAATTTGTTTTTACAGGACAGTTTAGGGTAAATGAATGGCATGCTGAATATTTGACTGAGATTTCAGATTATCTAAAGAATATTTTCCGGTTTACTAATTGGTAGATAATGCTGAGTACATTGATGTTGACATGAGCAAATGGATTTAAAATGATTTGAAGTGAGCTTCATTAAAAGATGCTCTAATCACAGTCAGCAGGAAATGTCAAACTAGTTCTGCCTTCACTCAGGCTGGTGGACCAGGAGCCTGTACAGATGCTGTCTTGGGGTGGCTCTGGGAGGAGGACATGGTAGAGGTCTTTCCACTACCTCTTTGGCTCTTACCAGGAAGTAAACAACATGTATATTGCTACTTGTCTAGTTGAATGGATACTTGGAAATATTGGTTGGGTCGCTGCTGTCCCATAAGTATTTTGGGATGGACACATGGAAATCTTTCACTGCTCTCCCTGAACTGGAAGGCAGTATATATCTGGTCCCCATACTCTAGACTAAACACTAACGTGTTCATCAAAACTTCAGCAAAAACCTAGGCAAATTCCCAGGTTGAAATTTATAACACGCTCCTTTTCATTTTCATAGAAAGTTATAGTGGCTGTTTGATCAGAATTGATCACTTGGGGGGAAAATATGACTATCAAATTCAGGAAGTCAGTGTAATATCAGAAAGACCAATAAGGGGGTAGGATTTTTCAGGATTCAAATTGCCCCCTTCCCCCATTTAAAAAAACTTGACAACTATGAGACTTTGTGCAAATCACATACTGAATCCGAATCACATACTGAATCCGAGTTTTCTTATCTGTAAAACAGGCAATCTCTGTGGGAATACTCATCTGTCTATTATGTATAGGGTCATCTCTGAAATAGTTTTGTGAGTACAAGCTTCTGGTGAGTTCCAGAAAACACCTTTGTTTTCTTCAAGACACCTATGGAAGGGCTGTGAGCAAGGCATTAGCCAGACATTCATTTTATTTCTACTGACTTTAAGTTACGGAAAAAGTCTCTGCCACTCAGAGCGTAGCTATTTGTGAACATTAGAATGTGCCTGATGAGGAGGTAATACTGGATATGAGATCACCCTCACATTTATGCAGTAGATGATAGAGGAAGTTCATAGCATTCGTCTTATTTTTTTTCTCTGAATCCCATCAAATGCTTGTTCTCTTCAAACCCTAACACAGTTTCTGAAGGTACAGTGCTTCCAAGCAGAGACCAAGGGCTCCTAATTATTTCATCATGAAAATGATAAGATGCAGGAGTTTGTATAATGCTAATGAAATCTAGCTACATGCCATGCAACCTGTTCCTTTCAGGTTTCTCATTAGCATGAGCTTTGCCTAGCTGGCTTTCTAAGCGATTGTACAGTTTGTGTCTTGTGTCGCTTCTGAAGAGCATTGGTGAGAGTTAACACCACATTGGAACAGTGTGGAGTTCCATGCTGAGGGGCGGTGTTTTGGGATTGACAGGAGTGGTTGAGACTGTCCAAAGTGGTTGAGACGGTGCGTGTGTAGGCTTTGCATTTGGGGTCCTCTAGTACTTTCCAGCCTGCCCTGGTTCTCTCCCCCAAATAGAATGTAGTCACATGTTAGTTAGGGGGTTCTGCAGAACCGTCATGGGATGTCTCCCTGCCTTCTCAGTACAGGGGGGCTGAAGGTAAGGTAACAAAGTTTCTCCCTCCATTCACCCTATTCTTTTTTTTTTTTTTTTTTTTTGGTTTTTGGGTCACACCCGGCAGTGCTCAGGAGTTACTCCTGGCTCCATGCTCAGAAATTGCTCCTGGCAGGCACGGGGGACCATATGGGGCACCGGGATTCGAACTGATGACCTTTTGCATGAAAGGTAAACGCCTTACCTCCATGCTATCTCCCGGGCCCCCGACCCTATTCATTTTTTACTGTTTCCTGGAAACCTGCAGGAAATAGAAGTCTGTGCTCTGCATTCTATGCCATTCTGGCTCACAGAGTCATGTGAGCAAAATGGCTCGCTGGACTGCAGATGTGCATGGTGGGAAAGGGTCGTTCCTCTCCTCCTTCTTCTCCTCCTCAGTGAGCACATGGGGCTCACGTCAGGCTTAGAAAACGAGAAAAATGCTTAAGGGACGTGACGAATGCCTCCAATGTGCACTCCGCTACATAAACCCATTATGCGCTTTAATTTAATGTTCTCTATAAAGATTCAGGACCTGTCAGGAGAAGGAAAGAAACAAGCAATCTATCTTCAGTGAATTGTGAATAGAAATTTTTTTTGAGATTTAAAAAAAAAAAAAACACTCACTTTGAACCTCTTTTCCACTTTTTTTTCTCCGTCTGCTCTACTCCCTGTCTTTTGCAGCCTACTACTGAGGCTGCTAGTGAATTGTTTAGTGGGATAAGACTGATGTGTTAAAATATTTAACATTGCTAATTGAGTCGACATAAAGGGAAAGGAAATATGGAGTGGCCTGGAGTCTCTGTTGCTGCATTGTGCACACAAAACTGGGGAGAGTCTGTTTCTATAGTGTCACAGGGCAGTTGGGGCAAAGCTGGGGACCTGAGAAAGCATCTCCTCCTTACTAGAGAGCTGGGTAACAACTCCTTATAGAAAACTTTGCTCATGGGGCCCGGGAGATAGCATGGAGGTAAGGCGTTTGCCTTTCATGCAAAAGGTCATTGGTTCTAATCCTGGTGCCCCATATGGTCCCCCGTGCCTGCCAGGAGCAATTTCTGAGCATGGAGCCAGGAGTAACCCCTGAACACTGCCGGGTGTGACCCCAAAACCAAGAAAAAAAAAAAGAAAAAAGAAAACTTTGCTCATGGGGCCGGAGAGATAACATGGAGGTAGGGCACGCATCCTTGCATGCAGAAGGACAGTGGTTCAAATCCCACCATCCCATATGATCCCCTGAGCCTGCCAGGAGAGACTTTTCTGAGCATAGAGCCAGGAAGATCCCCTGAATGCTGCCAGGTGTTACCCAAAAACAAAAAAGAAAAAGAAAACTTTGCTCTTTGCTCTTCTTGTTGCCTCCCTCAAAGCTTTTGTTTTCAGGCTTCAGATGCTGGTTGGGAGGTGACCATGAGGAGCTGGCATTTCCTCCTGCCCCAGCTAGCCTGGTTGGGAGCTTGCAAACACTCACCTGTACTTCACTTCAGTAAGCTGAAATTTGCTGATGATTTTAATTGATGAGGGAGGCGGTAGAAACCCCAGTGGGTCAGTGAGAATTTTTCCATTATGAAAACATAACCTTTCAGAAAGTACCCAATGGCGGTGAAATGTCAGGATTTTTACAAAGGAATGGAAGGCGGATCTGTCTTATTTGCTGTAATAGGGTTATGAAACATGAAGGCCTATGTACCATTTTGAAGTCAAAATGATGTCCTTTTTTTTTTTTTTTTTTTTTTTTTTTTTTTTTTTTGGTTGTGGGTTACTCTCTGCCCAATAGTGCCCAGAAGCTATTCCTAATTTGGTGCTGCTCAAAGGTGGCTGGTCTCAGTGGTGTTTGGAGGATGATATTGTTCTGGGGATCCTACCCTCAAACAAGGCAAGTGATCAGCCTGCTGAGCTTGTATCCTATGCCATCTTGGTTTTTTTTTGGAGGTGAACATAGGTCGACATCATTATATTTGTTTGTGGGAATGCCTTTCATACTTCTTCCAAAATAAAGTCACATTAGAACTTGTTGTTGTCTTTTTATTTTGGAGTCACACCTAGTAGTGTTCAGGGATCACTCCTAGAAATGCTTGGGGTTGGTGGTTGGCAAGGCAAGTGCATCATCCTTGTATAGCAACTCTCTCTTATTGTTGCTCTTTGATTTGATATTTTTAGGAAATAGAAATTTGTTCCCAATGTTGGTATTAGGAGCTAAGTCTTGTTATTCTTGTTCTTTTTTTTTAAAGCCCAAAGAGAATAAGGCTGATGTTGATTGTATATAGAACACTTGGCATTTTTATCATTAGGTAACAATTTAGTAGATGATAATTTCTTTTTTTAACTTTAATCATTATTTTATTTTAATTTTTTAAATTTATTTATTTTATTTAAACAACTTTATTACATACATGATTGTGTTTGGGTTTCAGTCATGTGAAGAACACCACCCATCACCAGTGCAACATTCCCATCAGCAATGTCCCAAATCTCCCTTCTCCCCACCCAACCCCCGCCTGTACTCTAGACAGGCTTCCTATTTCCCTCATACATTCTCATTATTAGGATAGTTCAAAATGTAGTTATTTCTCTAACTAAACTCATCCCTGTTTGTGGTGAGCTTCATGAGGTGAGCTGGAACTTCCAGCTCTTTCCTCTTTTGTGTCTGAAAATTATTATTGCAAGAATGTCTTTCATTTTTTTCTCTCTCTCTCTGGCTTATTTCACTCAGCATAATAGATTTCATGTACATCCATGTATAGGAAAATTTCATGACTTCATCTCTACTGACAGCTGCATAATATTCCATTGTGTATATGTACCACAGTTTCTTTAGCCATTCATCTGTTGATGTGTATCTTGGCTGTTTCCAGAGTCTTGCTATGGTAAATAGTGCTGCAATGAATATAGGTGTAAGGAAGGGATTTTGAGGCAAGGATAGACAGGATTCCTTTGGGTCCTATGAGAATTGTAGGTGTTGCCTAAAGAACTTTGTTGAGAAAGCCCAGGTCCCCAATGAAGAGTCCATAGGAATCTCCCTTAGGAGTTTTGCGGATGTCTGTGAGTCCTCTGAAATAACATACCATACGTAGTCTATGCATTTTGGGGGGAGGATCCATCTTTTCATCGGGATCTAAGAGGCTTAGGAAACTGAAGTTAAGCTACTCTCTCCACCTGCCTAAAGGGTCCATTGCAGTATCATGCTCTTTTTCTCCAAGTCACACACTTCTGGGTGCACATTCATGCCACCTCTCTGCTCCCCCTTCTTCCTCCCTCACTCTCTTTAAGAAAGCATAAGACATTGGCCATATTGGCATCCTTCCCTGAAAGTCAGGAATGACTTGCAACTTGAGGGCAGGGTATCAGCCTGCTCACACCCCAGATTTCCACACTCCTGGTACCTTCCATTGTCTCTTTTCTCCTCATCCGCATCACTGAGCATGGTCTCCAAGTCCAAAAGAAAGAGAATGAAATAAATTACTGAAATCTCTCAAACTCAAGTGTCCAACAATGCAGCTACACCAACAAGATAAACCTCAATGAGAAAGGCCCCTGCACATCCACCATGAAGGGGGCCTTGGAACCAGCTTCTCCCATGGCTTTCCTGTTTCTGGTTAGTCCATGGTCCTCCTCCAGTGCAGCTGGGGACCTGCATCTAGGTAAGCACTTTCTCTGCTCTCTCTGCAAGGAGTCACCAGTTTTCCTGCTTTTCTTTCACATGGAAGTTTCTTACAACCTGACTTCCCAGGAGCATGCAAGTCAACTGTTATTCCTTTAAGATCTCTGCCCACCTTGTAGGATGCAGAACTGATTTGTCCTAAATCCGGTTCTCATCCTACCTGCCTCCAAAGGTCCTCCACTGTTTTCAAACTGAGATCCTTATTACTTGTTGCTTCCTCTGAGAAACTTGTCATGGAACTGGAGAGATATGGTGCAGTGGGTAGGGCAGTTATCTTACATGTGACCAACCAGATCTCAAGCCCCTTATGGCCCTGAACCCCTTCAGGAGTAATCCCTAAGCACAGAGCCAGGAGTAAGAGTATCATTGGGTATGGCCAAAAAGCCAACAACAAACAAAAACTTTGACTCTACTTGAAATCAACGATAGTTTGTAGGAATTTTGCCTCTGAGTTTTTGTTTGTTTATTTTTTATTTTTGCCATATCTAGAGACACTCAGGAGTTACTCTTGGCTCTGCTCTCAGAAATTGCTCCTGGCTTGGGGATCACATGGGCCCCTAGGGTTTGAACCCAGGTCTGTCCTGGTCACCCCTGTACAAGGGAAACGTCTTACTGCTGTGCTATCGCTCTGGCCCCTGACCCTAAATATTTTTTTAAACAATGATCTTCCTGGCTTTGAGTTTTCATTTGCTGTTTATATTTTTTTTGCTGTTTACATTTATAAATAAAGACAAAATCCTTCCAGATTACCTGATTGGCTTTACCTGACCTGTCATCCTTAATGTATTTTATTATTTATTTATTTATTCATTTTATTTAGAGTTATTTGTGTTTTCATTTCAATATTCTCCAAGACTATACTTTCTGAATGCTGTGTTTTGCTTTCCATCCACCCTAGGACTCTCCACATGTTAGGGGCTAACTATTTTTTAAATGAATTTGGTGAGCTTCCACACTGAAATTCAACTCTTGTTTAGATGGAAAACCGAAGTTACCTACTACTTCCTACTGAAGTTCTCTTGTCTAAATGGGTTTTGGATCCTTATCATTTAGCCTTGTAAATCAGTGTGGGTTCATGGGCTCATGATAAATACATTTTTCTATACTAGATGAGATCAAGCTGTGGCTGTCTTAAGGATTTAAAAGGAAAATGAGGAGCAAAGAACCAATAAGCAGTTGTCACTGTAAGAGATAATTCTCTGTCCTCTTTTTTCTGTTTTGTTGTTGTTGTTGTTTTTTTAATATCCAAGGTCAGGGGCGAAAGAGTACAGTGGGTATGATGCTTGCCTTGCATGTGACCAAACTGGGTTCAGTCTCATATGCCATATGAGCATTGTCAGGAATGATTCCTGAACTCAGGAGTAAGTCTGAGCACTTCCAAGTGTGGTCCAAAATCAAGATAATAATATAACAACAGCAACAATATCCACTCAGGTCAGAAGCAAGGCAGTTGAGACCAGAACTGAGCCAAGGGAGAAAGAGATGGCCCATTAAAGGGAGGACAGTCCCTGACTATCAATTGCTCAGTCAACAATTTCATTCTTATTGCTTCTATCATTTCTGCTTTTCCCACTTGTCTTGTGTTCAGGCGTCTTTGGAGGGAACTGTGGAAGCCCAGTAGTGGAGTCTAATTTGTTGTTTTTAGGCCCTGACTGTCTCCCGACAGCATTTGAGTTGTTTGTGGGAGAGGGTTTTGTCAAACATACCAGGGAAACTGTGTATCGCTGAGTTGTATTGTTTTGGGCTATTTGTTAATATTGTGTGACACCCTTCTAGCACCCAGAATGCCTGACCATTGGGGCAAAGCTGAAGAGCTCTTTACAGCTGTATTAAACCAATAACCATGGCCAAAGGGAAAGGTTGGTGCAGGGAGTTAGCTTAAATGAAAAGGCGTGTTTGCAGCTCTTAACCCTGTGCACACTGGCCAAGCTGCAGCCTTTTATGTAGGAAGTGAGACTGAGATGTTCAGAATGTCTCGGCCATGCTTTGCTGCTTCCTCCAGACACAGGGATGCATCATGAGCCAACCTGTCAACAGGAGAATTCGGGTGCCAGGTGCTTGGGTGCTGCTTGCAAAGTACCTCAGTGCAGGTTCGGTTCCAAAACTGAAATCCTATTTGTAGGAAATCAGTGGAGGGTTTAATGGGAGCTTAAATAAATTAAACATAGACACACAGAAATAGTCTGGCCTGCCTAGAAAGGAAAGGAAGTCGGAATGTTATGGCCAAGTCCAAGGAAGTAATTTATTTTTAAAGTTTATTGAACCCACTGAAGCACAGGTTGAGGATAAGAGAAACCATTTGCACATATGGTGCGGAATGAAATGCTTCAGAGTTCAGAGATGGTCGTATCAGTGACTGAGCCACTTGGAATTAACTTCACTTCTGAAAGTCTTTGCTGTGTCTCCTCTATAGGTTCATTGTGGGTGGGAGCTAAACTCTGTTCACCTGACCGTGAGCTTGCACACTAGAATGCTCCCTGGCCCCCAAAAGATCTGTGTTTCTTCTCTAGAGAGAAAAGCAGCTCTGAGCAAAAGTTTACCCCTGTTGCTTTTGGCTTTTCCCCAAAAAACATGATTATGACACATCACCTTATCATTACCTTATGTTTGAAAAGTTTAACACTATCCTTTATAAGAATATATGTACTCCCCCCTTTTTGGGTTTTGGGGCTACAATTGGTGGTGCTCAAGAGCTTATTCTTGGCTTTGTGCATAAGGATCATTCCTGGTGTTGCTTAGTAGAACCCATCAAAATGTGGTCACTTGTATGCAAGGTCAATAGCCCTATCCCTATACAATCTCCCCAGCCTTATATTCCTCTTCCCAACCCTCTTCATTTTTGGGGTATACCTAGTGGTCCTCAGGGCTTATTACTGGGTACATGCTCAAGGAACCACACGTGGCCTGAGAAAGTGAACCCTAGTGGGCTCCATGCAAGGCAAAATGTCTTAACCCTGTACTATTTCTCTAGACTTATACCCCTCCTTTTTTACTATAAAGTTATTTGCATCAGTTGGGCAGGTGGTTGGGTGGAGGCCCGAAGACTTATCTGATGGGTGTGAGGAGTCACCCTCAAAGGAGGAAATACAGAAGTGCCCTACGTAGCAGTAGCATTCCTTTTCATTCATTGATGAAGATAGAATTATGGGACCCAACATATTTAATTGGCACGGTGTACTCTTCCCCGCTGAATAGATTGCATTGTTCCCATTTTAGAAAAAAAGCCTTCTGTGTTGTGAATCCATGCACATGTTGCTCTCTGGCTCCGAGAGAGCTTTCTTTGTGTACATGATGAGTGATTAACTGAATTGTGGAGGCTTGCTATATGTCATCAGCAGAAAGGGGTGTCTGCTCAGCTCTCTTCAAGGGGACTTGATTAATTAAAAAAGAAGTATTGAGTCTTTATGACTTTGTGTGCCTGAACTTAGAAATAGGTAAGGAGAATTATCTGTTGAGTTGGATATTTGGGCTAATCTATTATCTGACTCCAGAGGGCCTGTTTAAAGGAAATTATGGCTGGTATTGGATTCTTAGAATGTGTGTGTGTGTGTGTGTGTGTGTGTATGTGTGTGTTAGATTTTGAGCATCAGAAATAGTTTTCCTAGAGAGGGGAATGGTGCTAACAGTGATGGAAGAAAGGAGACTTTATCTAGACTTACAGGTGCACGCTAGAAAATTTTTCCAATTCGAGGTAAAAAAAATGCATGTATGGGCAGAGGCAGGGAGTAATAGTCATAATTCTAGGTCCCCATTGCAGCCATTTCTGAGCACATATGCTGAGTTCTATGCTGAGTGTTTTGTCCCATTAAGTTTTCTCCACTGTTCTAGCTATTCTGATTAGCCCTATTTTACTGATGAGGAAACAGCCATTTTCTCATCTGAAGATGACACAGATTTGCTGGGTTTGTTATCTCAGCGGTCCCTTGCGATGAAAAGCAGGTTTGCTACCAAACAGAACAAGGGTACCCAGTTCCTGATAAAGCCTTTACTATCGAGCTATGATGGGTCTCACTGCACATACATGCCTGGTTATGCTTCTGAACATTAACGCTTGGCATGCTGGGAGATTGTCTCCAAAAAACCGGAGGAAGAGGGAGCACCTTGCTCCCCTGACCCCTGGTTGCTTCCCTGGCTTTGGCAAGAGAGAGGAGAGTGTGCTCGGAACTAGTTTCTCTGAGCCACAGGTAGCCCCTCTGCTCTGGATGCAGAAGGTCTCGGGTTCAATTTCTTGCTGGAATGCATTCTTCACAAATACGGCTAATCCTTCATTTGATGTTCACTCACATGGATTCCTTCTGTATTCTGTACTGTCCACATTGGGGTTTGCAATTTTTATATATTCTTGCCAGAATGCACTTATTCATTAGCTGTTTTTATTAGTGTTACGGTTGAGATGACACTTCCCATTCTAAACTCCAATTTTCGGTGGCTTTTAATTTTACAAAACAATTACCTATCAGACTGAAACTCCCGAGGCTGGTTTTTCTCTTTCCTTGAGAAGGTTTGCGGGGAGGTTTTAAAAGTCTGTTCCACTTTCCTTGGCAGCCTAGACATTTAGATTCATGTAAGTGCTCCTTAAATAAAGTTGCAATTGCCTGATTATTTAAATAAACGGGAGCTGAATTACTTACGGGTTTTTCTGGCAAGACAAAAGTTTCTGAATTTTGTCTGTGGCCCATCTCTCAGAATTTTTGATCCTTTTCTGTACAACGAACAATGAATTCTCAGTTGCGTTATTGTGATTTGTTAGATCTACATATCCAGGACCAATTTTTTAAAAGATCTTTCTCAGACAAAGCATGGATTTGTTTTAGTTTTTGGGGCCGCCCCCAGCATTGCTTAGGCTTAGGGATTACTCCTGTCTTTGCAATAAGGAATCGCTCCTGGTGGGTTCCAGGAACCATATGGGATGCTGTGGATTGAATCTGGGTCAGCTGTGTGCAAGACAAGTACCTTACATGCTGTACTTTTTTTTTTTTTTTGGTTTTTGGGTCACACCCAGCAGTGCTCAGGGGTTACTCCTGGC
>PVKC010021975.1:0-17821 GCA_004027635.1 Crocidura indochinensis
ATACATGGATGTATATGGAGTCTATTATGCTGAGTGAAGTAAGTCAGAGGGAGAGAGAAGGACGCAGAATGGTCTCACTCATCTATGGGTTTTGAGAAAAATGAAAGACATTTTTAACAGCATCTCAGAGACAAGAGAGATGAGGGCTGGTAGGTGCAGCTCATGACATGAAGCTCACTACATAGTGATGACTGCAGTGGAAGAGATGACTACACTGAAAACTATCATAATAATGTGAATGAATGAGGGAAGTGGAAAGCCTGTCCCGAGTACAGATGAGGGGGGTGGGGAGGAGGGAGATCTGGGAAATTGGTGGTGGGAATGTTGCACAGGTGAAGGGGGGTGTTCTTTACATGACTGTAATCATACAACTATAATCATATTTGTAATCGCGGTGTTTAAATAAAGATAAAAAATACTATGAGGTTCTAAAATATTAATTTGTTTCTCTTTTTTATTTCAAGAAAATCTCATCTTGCCTCATTCAATTATCTGCCCCTCTCTTTCTACTATTCCGGTATTAGTTTACTATCATTGTATATTTTCCAGAATTCCCGGAAGACACATTTGTCTAGTTTTGACCAACTAGAATTTTAGACACGATTTCAAAATTTTAGGTACATAAAACTCATATGTTTAACTAAGATCAAAATAAAATATACTTCCATTCTTACTCTTGAGGACAGGGTTCTGGAGATTATATGTCAACCTCGACTAGAAGAAAAATAAACACTAAAACTAAAAAAGAGAATATTTAGTAGTACACTACTGTAATTTTTATCTACTCTCAGATATCAACAAAAACAACAAAAATGCAATAAAATTTTTAAAGGGAAACAAAAATCCTCTATTTACATACAAATTATTGCCTAGATTGAAATTTTTATTTAAAATTTATATAAAAAGGTAGTTTGATAAAAGAAAATAGTTGAAAAAGAAGAACACAATTTTAGGAATATTTTTTAGAGCTCTTATTCGACACAGCTATTCCAATCCTAGGGATATTCCCTAAGAACACAAGAATACAGTACAGAACCTCCTTCCTCACACCTATATTTATTGCAGCACTATTCACAATAGCAAGGCTTTGGAAACAACCAAGATGCCCTTCAACAGACAAATGGCTAAAGAAACGTGATACATATACACAATGAAATATTATCAGCTGTCAGGAGAGATGAAGTCATGAAATTTTCCTGTACATGGATATACATGGAATCTATCATGCTGAATGAAATAAGTCAGAGGGAGAGAGACCCAGAATAGTCTCACTCATCTATGGGTTTTAAGAAAAATAAAAGTCATTTTGCAACAATCCTTAGAGACAATGAGAGGAGGGCTGGAACTTCCAGCTCAATTCATGAAGCTCACCACAAAGAGTAGTGAGTGCAGTTATAGAAATAACTACACAGAGAACTACCATAATCATGTGAATAAATGAGGAAACTGGAAAACCTGTCTGGAGTATAGGTGGGGGTGGGGTGGGATGGAGGGTGATGTGGGACATTGGTTGGGGGAATGTTGCAGTGGTGATGAGTGGTGGTGTTCTTTACATGACTGAAACCTAATTACAATCATATTTGTAATCAAGATGTTTAAATAAAGAAAAATAAAGAAAAAATCATTCACATCCAAAAAAATAAAATAAAAGAATATTATGGTTGGGTACAGGTATGGTAATCAATATATATCTGTCAGTGGTTGATACATCAATAGGACAAAATAGGTAACTCAGAAGTGTATCCTAAGAAAAATGTCCCACCCCCTTAAGAATTAAAGAAATCATTGAACAAGGAATAGGCAATTCTTTAAATGGTGTTGAGACAACTTGGCACACAGAAAAATTCAGAAGCATTTACCTAATTTTTATATTTGATACAAATGCAGTTCTATTAACATTTTTGGTTACAAATGTGGTGTGCTAACGTTGTACCTCTAAAAATTATAGACATTTGTACCTTAATGATAAGGAGCATACTTAAATATAAATAAAGAACTATAAATTTTCAAGAAGATTTTTAAATTTTCAAAATCTAAAATTACTTTTATGCAAATGAAATTAAAAATAGAATAGTGTACTTTGAATATAATTACAATATTTTAAGATAGTTGAAACAGGTGCATCAGCATGTAAACATTGCAGAGAATGTTAGTAAACCCACTATCAAAGAAAAATAGAATAAGATCTTTATTTGATACTAGAATATTCCAACTAGAATATTACCGAATACATCCATGATACTTCTTTCCTTTTTTCACAATTATTGTAAGAAATATTCAGGATGACAGTAGTAACAGTTTTATTATAGTAAATTAGTATTTAAAAAGAATTAGGAAAGAACTCATACTTTTTTACAACACAGGGGCATCTCCCACCCTGAACGTATGTCATGTGGAACCAACTTAGACCCCAGGGAATTAGGCACCAACAGTTCACCTTGACTCCTGAATCCCAGACATAGAAACAACAGAGTTCTCCACAACAGCTCCAGGAAACAAATCTCCAGGGCATCTATAATGCTGATCTGACACCAACATACTCCAGTTCTAAATTGATAACCTGACAATGAGGAAATGGGAACAACTTGTTCCAAGAGCAAGTTGTTCTTCCTCACCAGTCAACAGTCAGATAATATCAGAAGACATGTCACCTTTTGATCTGTGCAAAAGCCAAGATCGCTATATACAGATGACTGACTGTTACAACCAGGACCGGACAGTACGCATCCCGGGACCACCACCACCAGCAGCAGCAGCAGCAACAACAACAACAACAAAAAGCTCTAGCCTAACTTTTGGTCTACGATCTGTTCAATAAACAAGATCTCCAATTCCAGAGGTCTGACTGAGATAATCGCAACTGAACGGGTCTTCAGGAAGCATAATGAAAGACTGTCCTAGGCTGCATCCTAGGAGCAACATAATGACCAAGACCACCAACTACAGAAGATGGATTAAAACGACACTGAAAAAGCAGAACTGCTAGAACCACAAAGAAAGACTTCATCATAAGTTCCGTTCCTTGAGCTGTACAGACTCGAAGATCTCTGGATAGAGAGGTCTGATTTTACCATTCATGACAAAGCAGAAGTCTTCCATACACCACAAAAGCACCAAGGGGAGCGAAAATGATCATGCAAGAAGTCTATAGTTAATCCCATGACAGTATACTTCGGGGTGGAGAAACCCTGTATCTCCTAGGCCAAGGGTATTCCCTCTATAATAGCCCCAATAGTTAGTGTGCCTATACAGGGGGAAAAAGAAAAAAGTAGCACAAAATAATCATTTTTCCATATATATACACATATATATATATTGATCAATTTTTATTGACATCTTTATTTTGGTGTAGATATTGAAGTCGGTGTATCCAATCTTATTTTATTTTATTTTCTCTTTCTCTTTCTTTTTGTGCTCCTGCATGGTTTGATTTCAGAAATGAGACTATTGTGTGGTGCTTGTCTTTATTGCTGTAGTGCTCAGTGAATATTTAATTTGATATTTCTTTCTGTACTGATGTGGTATTTCAATTACCTTTTTTCATGTCCTCTCTCAAACTGAGGTTGAAAGCCTCTAAAAGGACTCCACCCATTTTCAGCTTATTTTATTTTTTTATTTTTTATTTTTTCTTATTTTTTACCCCATTCTATTGCTTTTCTTTCCTTCAAACAAAACCACATAACTTGAATTATCGAGCTCCACCTCTCAAATAAGGGGGAAACAAGGGAAGGTACCAGGACCAAACAGATATATGATCACTAATAGTAAGCTAGACAAAGAGGGGACCACCTACTCTAGCAGCCCAGGGGGTGAGATGGGGGATATGGGTTGCAGGAAGGGAACGGGGATGGGGGATGACAAATTTGGTGATGGGTATTCCCCTGATTCAATGTTAATATGTTCCTAAAATATTACTGTGAAAGATATGTAAGCCAATATGATCAAAATAAAAATAAAAGAGAATTAGGAAAATAATTCTGAAATTTACCAAGTTTGAAAACATAGGGTATTCATTGGTTGTTTTACAGAACTTACATAGCCAACTCAAGAAATATAAGAATTATTGAATAACTGTACAAACTAAAACAACATTATTTCCCTTCCTAGTTATGCCTTTTATGCTTTCTTTAAACCTTTGTTAATCATTGCATTCTTTAATCCTTAGTTTCCTTATTTAAAATATAGGATATAACTTAAATCCCACGTATTTCTGCTAATGTGCAAGATATACAAGAATGTCACAAATAGCCCTATAAAATATATTGCCAATGGAATCCACAGAAAGTAATAGTTTAAATATTTTATGATTTTTAATGAAAAATATATTGAGGACCAGAAGAGATAATACTAATGGGTAAAGTAGTTACTTGCACATAACTGACCTTGAGTTGATAGTAACCCATATAGTTTTCTGAGCCTGCTGAGATCAGTTCTTAAATAGTACAATTTTTTTGAAAATAATATGGACTCACATGAGCATTCAACAGGTCTTTAAAAATAGCAGTGTTAATATTGCAAATGCAATAAACCATAAAATCCATAAAATCAATGAATTGTGGAGACATTTTTTCTGGAATTAATTATAGAATTATCATATAAATAGCCAATATGTTGATTCTCTCAAGAACTTCTGATAGCCAAATAGATTGATTCTCTCTTGCAGGAAGAAATTCAGAAAGGTAGATAAACTTTTTCAACTATGCAAATGTCACCTTTTAAGGTTCAATTCCAGCCAAGACATTGTATAAGAAAATAAGAAAAAGATACATCTGCACTACTGAGAAATGATGCATGAAGTGATCTTTGTTTTTAAAAGAGTATAAAGCAGCCATTTAAACATAGGAGGCACAGTCTGGCACTGCATCTGTTTCTCATTGCTCTTTCCTTTTATAAGATGCTCCACTACAGAAAAAAAAATGGGGACAGTAAAGGGAGAAACTAGTGGATGGAAACAAAAGAATTAAGGCAGACAATAACCAGAACTAAAATATAATAAGTAAAAAAAATAAAACAGCAACAAAATAAATAAAACAACAGCTTTTCTAAATGAACATAGATTATTCTGTAAAGATATTGATAACAAAATCTGACAGCAGCTGAATTCACTTTGCGTACAATACTATTCAAAAGATAGCTTGTAATCCATATTGGATTGCTAAAAATGGAAAAGAAAAATAATTATTTTTCCTAAAGGGGTCAAGTATCCCACCCAAATAAAATGCAAATTAAGCTTCACCAATGTAAACTGGTGATAGGAAAATTTTCTGTATTTTTTTAAAATTCTTTTTTTATTATTAATACATAGTGTTTCTAGATGAGTCTCAGTGTTCCATCTAGCTCAAATTTTCTCTAGTAATAATACTAGAAAAATGAGGTCCAAGCAAAAGGCACTATTTTCATAGAATTCTTTCTTTAAAGAATCTCCATGGTACATTCTAACTTATTGGGATTACAGTTTTGAAATACATTGGTATGGGGAGGACATTTAAAAATAACACATATTAATTAGGGTATAAAAATCTATACTTTTCGTTTTTAATATTGATATCTCTAATAAACATTATGACTCTACTCAAATGAAATGAATTACCCACTGATGCAAGATAAAATGGCATGTAAAGTTACCATCTGGTTTTATGTACAATAATTTTTTTGAAAATAATATGGACTCACATGAGCATCTAACAAGTCTTTAAAAATAGCAGTGTTAATATTGCAAATGCAATAAACCATAAAATCCATAAAATCAATGAATTGTGGAGACATTTTTTTCTTGAATTAATTATAGAATTGTCATATAAATAGCCAATATGTTGATTCTCTCAAGAACTTCTGATAGCCAAATAGATTGATTCTCTCTTGCAGGGAGAAATTCAAAAATATTTATTATTTTATTTATCTAATATTTATTTCACTATGGAGTATCTTTTGTTGTAATCTAGACTCATGATAGATAAAAAATAGATAAAAATCATGAATAATGCCCATAACATGGAAAGGCTTCCTGGTAAAAGATTCCTCCACTAAAGTCATCCTTCAAAGGTCAAATTTTAAGAGGTGACAATTAATTGCATCTTAGTAAAAATGTGTCAACACCTCAATCCTTTTAGAGCAGAGGATTGTATATTACATGCAAGCAACACAATATGCTTTTATGCATCAACAAACTTTGGTTTTACTTTTTGGTTATGATAAGTGATACAACTTAAACATTTCTGAATTGCATTTTCTGTAGATATAGGTTTAATTTTTTTAGGTATGCATCAAGTATGGGAATTGCCTAGTGAAAAATAAATTGTGTATTTCTTCATTTTAGTAATGGTCTGCTTTTTTCCATAATGAATATTTCAATTTCCCCATACATACCTCCTTACTAAAACTTGCTATCTTCTGTACAATCCGACATTTTGTCCTATAAAGAATAACATTTGCTATGAAGTCATACTTCTTTCTGATTTTCACAAGAATAATTATGCTAAATGGCTGTTATGTTATGATTGATAATTTGTATTTCTTCTTTAAAAATAGGTAAAAATGTAAAAATGTCAAAATACTTTTACATTTCAAATATATACATATACAATACATATATATGTATATATAAATATATATATTTGTTTTTTAAACACACCTAGTGATAAGCCCAGGGTTTTCCTGGCCATGTGCTAAGAAATCGCTCCTGGCTCAGGCAACCATATGGGAAGATGGGGATTGAACTCATGTTCGTATTTGGTTAGTTTCATGTAAGGTTAACACCCTACCCCTGTGCTATAACTCCAACACCAGTATTTCAATTATATTTTATTTTTAATTGTTTCTGCTTTCTAGATACATGCTTTATAATCAAGTGACAATAATTAAAAACACTATTTATCACAGGGGTCAGAGCAATAGCAGTGAGTAGGGCATCTGCCTTGCACTTGGCCAAACCGGGTGTGAACCTCTATATCCCATATGATGTCCAAGCCTGCAAGGAGTAATTTTTGATAGTAGATCCAGAAATAACCCCTGTGCAGTGTGAGAGGGGCCAACCCCCCAAAATAATTTCATTATTTGTATTGGATTTTCACTTTTTCATTTTGTTCTTTAAATTATGTTTTAAATTTTGATCAAATATTTCTTTTTCTCTTTTTTTGTTGCCCAGGTTGTGATTTCATTACGGCCAAAATTTCATATAAAAAATCTACTAAATGGTTGGGGCAGTAAAATTAATACAATGGATAGGAATTTTGACTTGCAGATGACCAACCTGAGTTTGACTCGAGCACCCTATAGAAACTCCCAAATCTTGCCAGAAGTTAACCTTGAGCACAGAGACAGGAGTAAGTCTAAAGCACTGTTGGGCATGGAAAAATAATGCAAAAATTTACTCAAATGTGTATCTGAGTTATTTCATTTTATCTCTTATATTTAGATAAGCGATTCATTCTAGCATGTTTTTGTTTGTTTTGTTTTGTATTTATTTCTTTAGCATTTGGCCTGAAATTAATTCAAATTTAGTATGATGTTTTTCTATGGTATGACATATAATCTTTGTTGAAATCAGTCAATAAAAGACAGGAACTTTTTTCTAATACTCTGTTTTATTTCATTGAACTGTCTCTACTTTAATACTAATATCATGCTAGCTTAATTACTATAGATGTGAAAAGTTAATTTTCAAATCAGAAAATTTGTCTTCTCAGTTTTAAAGATAGTTTTGGCTAATCCAAATGTCAGTAGTTAATATTCACAAAATATTAGTTTGTATAGTAATAGATATAGTGTTATATCTTTAAATCTATTTGGAAATAGCTATAGCTGTAATAGTTCTTCCTCCAAACTAGAAAAATGGGACATTTAAAATTAATATGGTATATATCAAGCTAATTTGCCTATATTTTATAGTCATGAAAAAGTTTCTTTAGTTGTTAAGTTTATTCAAAATAATTTTTTTCTTTTCATGAATTAAAAAAATCATATAGAATATAGGATAATATGTTATTTATATTAAAATATTACTTAAAATATTTTAAACTTGCAGTGATATTTACCTCATTTATTTTTATTTATTTATTTATTTATTTATTGGTTTTTGGGTCACACCCGGTGATGCTCAGGGGTTACTCCTGGCTATGCACTCAGAAGTTGCTCCTGGCTTGGGGGACCATATGGGACACCAAGGGATCGAACCGCGGTCAGTCCAAGGCTAGCGCAGGCAGGCACCTTACCTCTAACGGCACTGCCCGGCCCCTACCTCATTTATTGTTTCAAAAACATTTTAGTAAATTTCTAATGTTTTCTATATCTTCTGAAAACAAAATAATTTAATTTACCCTCCCAATGGTCAGATCTTATTTTATAAGAAAATACAGTATTTCAATATTTATGTACTAAGTTTTTATTGATTGAATTCTATGTTCTATAATATTATTCTGGTGGTTTATCATAAACATAATTCCAACACTAGACCCATAACATACTACCTAGCAGCTTGAAGCAACATGGATGTTTTTTAATAAGTACATTTTTTTATTTAACTGTTGCCATGAAAATAAAGTCTTCAATATGAATTGAATTGGAAAGTGTCTTATTTTTCTTACCTTTTTCCTCAACTTAGGCAGATATTATGCAAATATTTTGGGTTTTTTTTTTGGGTTTTGGGTCACACCCGGCAGTGCTCAGGGGTTACTCCTGGCTCCATGCTCAGAAATTGCTCCTGGCAGGCACGGGGGACCATATGGTGCACCGGGATTCGAACCGATGACCTTTTTTTGCATGAAAGGCAAACGCCTTACCTCCATGCTATCTCCTGGGCCCCAAATATTTTAAATTGATGTATTTTTATTTATAGATTTTTCATACACAATCATTCAAATTTAAGAAAATATAACCTTTACATATGCTTATATAAGTATTTAATATAATAAGTGATAAGTGTGTATCCTAAAATATTGATTCCATATATAACAAGATTATTTGCGTGTCTAACAATGGATACTATATTCTACAGTAATCGAGTTTTTTGTTGTTGTTGTTGTTGGGGGACACATCTGATAGTATTCAAGCTTCTGTGCTGTGCTCTCCTGGTCAGGCTTGACAACCCTCCTGATTGGTGAGGTTTGAAACCAACAGAGCAAACTCTTTACCCTCTGTAGTATCTCTCCAGCTTTAAGAATTAATTTTATTAATAATAGCATATTTTAGTTCATATTATCATGTAATATATATGTATATACTGCTAAGTTAAATTTTACTGTTCAGTGATAAAAAGATTTGTCCGTAAGATACCTTGATGTTTTCAACTTTATTTTTAACAAGTCAGTACCGGTTGCATAGATACTTAGGCAGAATCCCTTTTTATTATGTTTATTTTTGTGTATTCTTTATGTTTATTGTGTTTATTCTTTGTATTCTGTTTGAGAATGACTTTCTGTTATATGGGAAAATTTACTTATGAAGTAGTAGGAGCCATTCTAGAAGTCTCTTCATTAATAATACAGTCCTATGCTTTGTTGCAGGCATTTCAGGACTTTTTTCCTTTGCATTAGTTTAGTACGTTTTAGAATCAGTACTTTTTAGAATTAGTACGTTCTAAAGTCAGTGTCATTTAATGGTTTATGTGTGTAGTGGGGAGAGGGACTTTGGGCCACAATTGGTTATGCTCAGAGGTTACTCTTAGCTCTACGCTCAGAAATCGCTCGTAGCTTGGGGGAAAATATGGAACTCTGGGGGATCTAACAGCTGTCTGTCCTAGGTCAACTGCGTATAAGGCAATTGACCTACCACTTTGCCACCACTCCCACTCCAGTATTGACACTATTAAACAATATTTACTGACAAGATTATAAATAATTGTGTAGTTTTATCCCATTTACTTAGGAAAGATTTTAATAAGAATATTTTGCTCATAATAGCAACCAATAAATGTTTATTGAAATAAATATGGCTACATTATACAGCAAAAATATACATATATACATACATACTTATATATATGGAGCCAATATATACATATATACATATATATACATGTACATATACATGCATACATATGTACATATACATATATACATATATATACATGTATATATATACATATATATGCATATATATGGAGCCAAAATTGAAACTTAGGTGTTTGACTCTAAAAATCAAACTTATAGGGCCAAGCAGTGGTGCAAGTTGTAGGGAATTTGCCTTGCACGTATTAATTTAGGATGGAGCTAGGTTCGATCCCCAGTGTCCCATATGGTCCCCCAAGCCAGGAGTGATTGCAGAGCCCGTAGCCAGGAGTAACCCCTGAGCATCACAAGGTGTGGCCCAAAAACAACAACAGCAACAACAACAAAACAACCAAACTTTATAAATTATATAATTTCCTATAATCCTAAATTATCTATTATCATTTGTTCTGTCTGAAAAATTGATTAGAAACGATCATTGATTAGAAACAATCAATAGCTTGTAAAATAACTGGAGTATAAGATTTTCCAATTCAAATGATCACAGAGGAATAAATTAAAAGAGAAAAAATGATGAAATAAAAATATATTAAAATTAGAGTTAAGGGGCTGGATAGATAGCACATAGAGAGTTTTTTTTTCTCTTTCACGAAGCTGAATCATGTTTAACATTTGGCACAGTCCCGAGCCTACTAGGAGTTATTTCTGAGTGTAGAGCCAGGAGTTACCCTGAGCACCACTGCAGCTCCATTCGTGCCCTCCATCCCCTAAATTAGACTTTAAAGGTAGCAATTAGTATTAGCAATGAAAATAGGATTTGAACATCAGATATATTTTGAAAGTGACACTAATGTAAAGATTTCTTTAGCAAATATTTTAAAAATAGCTTCTTATCTGGAGATATTAGGAATAATATTTTTCCTTAATGAAGATATGGTATATAAAAGTTATATTCTGGTAAAAATCATGACCTTCTAAAAGCAGTAAGAAAAAATAGTGTCTTTGAGGATGTGGGAGATGCAGAGACAAATTGTTCTAGGTATGCTTTTCAAAGCGGTACTGAAAAGGTGAGAGGACAGAAACACCCCCAATAGAAGAACACATATTAAAAAAAAAAAAAGCAAGTAGGAATCCAAGAAGAGAATTGACATCTTAAGTGATTTATAGCTGTTAGTTTTCTGTTGCTAAGTCATCTAGTACAGTAGAACCGATTCACTAGAGATAAAAGCTAAGGATGTAGAGGAGAGAAGCCAGGACATAGACTTGGAGATGTGGAATTCTAAGTTCTTCCAGAGGACTGTGCTCAAAGTAAGGGGATAGAGCGCCATCTATTGAATTTCTCTTATTATTTGTTACAACTTCCCTAAATCCTCTCTTTGCAAGGGAGTTCTTAATCTCCTCCAAGTCTGGTCGCCTTTAACTTTGTTGGTGAAAGGTAAGTGCTTAAATTGGGCCATTTTCAATGGTCACCAATTAATGGCTCTTTGGAAAGATATTGCTTAAATATTAGCAGTAGAGAATATTTTGGAAAAACCTCCAAAAATTCACATTTATATTTGGTGCATTATTTTCTGAAGGTGGAACTTCTTTTAATGTGTGTTTGCTTTGTTTTGTGTTTGTTTTTGCTTTAGTGAACAGAAATTGTTTCTGTTCCAATGTGAATACTTTTGAATACATGTTTTCTTAGTAAGGAAGCTCAAGATTTAAAGCTGAGATTGCACTTTTCATACAGAGTGCATGTGCTTAATACCTTTACAAATTTCTTTTGAGGTTATCCTCAGAGTCCAGCTTCTGACAATTTTTTCAATACCCTATTATTTTGCAAATGAGCTTTGGAGATCATTTTTTGCTATAAATAAAAACTCACACATTATTCTTTTTCTCTTCTTTCGCTTGTTCTAAGACCTACACCACAGCATAGCCATGAATTGCACAAAGATTCAATGTGATTTTAGCAGGATTCTGTGTAGCATAAACACATTTTGTAAAAGTTTTTTTTTAAATACTAAAGAAAATTGATGTTTCTATAGTTTCATCATTATGAGAGTTGTTAATGATACATTTGTTTTTATCATAAAGGTAGTGGTCCTAATTATAGTAGGATAGTGAAATTGCTAGTTTTTGAATGAGATCAGGCATTGTGATGGATGAATGAATGCAGGTCAAATGTAATGGGGTGGAAAGCCACAACAAAGCACTTACCAATTTGCCACTGCTGTGAACAGATTTCTGTTGGACAGTACTGAAGCAGTGACCTAAACACAAAGGATACATCTGACAGATTAAAAGAAACATAATGCTCTTCTCAACACCTCTTTTTAAAGAAAGTAAAATTGTTTTTGTAGTGTTCTGATATCTAAAAATAAACTCAGTGGAGTGTACATTGAAGGGTTGGGAAATGATTCAAAACCTATCTGGTTTTTTAGGATCATTTGATACTGAGTTTTTCATTCTTTTGAATTACAAGACTGGTCTCTAGAAAACTGTTTGATGGTTATTTCCCCAAATTAAATCCAAAAAGAACATTTCATTTTTTATTTCAATTTTTAACTCAAAACAGGCAATTTGGAATAATTACCTAAATTTTTATGTACTTGTATTCTCTTAATGGCCTCTTTATTGCATGTGAAATAAATGCCAAAGTCCTTTGCAAATTCATAAGAAATGCTACTATCTGACTGTCTAATTAGCCCCAATCATCAATTTATCTCAGTGTCTGGTGATTCACTTAGTCAAACCCACATTTCTGATGTTTTTAATGCTATATAAGTATTTTCTTGCTTTTGGTGTTGCCCTTCTCTTATCCAAACTAGTGCTCTTTTGTTTTTCTTTTATAAAATCTTCATTTAAGGACCATACTTATAAGCATGATTGTAGTTGGGTTTCAGTCATGAAAAGAAGACCCCACACTTCACCAGTGCTACCTTCCCACCACCAATGCCCCCCTTCTCCCCACCCCTGCCTGTATTCGAGACAGGAATTCTCCAACTCTTAGCTATATATTTAATTGTGTGAATCTTTATCGTCTGTCTATTATCTATCTATCATCTATCTATCACCTATCAATGATAGATTCACCCAACTCCTATCATCTACCTATCTATCTCTCTATCATCTATCTTTCACCTATATCTCTATCTCTCTAGCTACCTCTCATTCATATTCTAAAAGGGCATAACTTAATTGAATACTTAAATTAATGTTCAATCAGATATAGCACATTCTAGCTTAACTATCAGAGTTTATATTTCATTGTATGAGGTTATGGGCCACATGTGGCTACAATCAGAGGTTAATCCTGGCTCTGCACTCAGAAATAGTTCCTAGCAGGCACAGGGGACCATTTAGTGATACCAAAGATCAAACCCAAGTTTATCTCAGGTAAGCTAAGTGCAAAGCAATGCTCTACTGCTATGCTATCTCTCCGGTCCCATGAAACTATCAGGTTTTTTTAATTGAATCTTCTTTACAGGTTTTTATTTGGTTGTCCACAACTAATTACTGTAAGTTATCTTCAATAGGAGCAGATTTCTGTATTATATTCATTAATATTAAATATGAATATTGCTTTTATTCTTGAAGACAGTATTTTTGAGGGCAGTAAATGTTTAAAATAGAAAACACAGAATTTAGAAAACTAATAATATTAAATATAAGTATTTGTGTAAAACAATCATTGTCACTTTGATTTTGTTTTATAGAATGAAATGTGAGTAAATTAAACCTTGAAAAAAAGTCTCATGATGAATTCTACCAATACTTCTATTATGTAGGTTAATTATAATGTTCTCCAAATCAAGATGTTCTCCAAATCATGATAGTCCATGTTGTTAAAACAACAAAATTAACTTAAATTATTTTCTCATTCATTTAAATATATGTTTATATTTTATTCTGCAATATACTATGTTAAAACTAACCAGTCACCAGTAGAAAGTAAGGAGTAATATGTGTGGCTACGTTTCCTATGTACAACTGACTGTGATTCTAAATGTTCACAACCTTATACTTAATGATGTGCTCTGTCTTATTCAACAATAAAAGAAGAAAATGAGAAACTTACCTTGGATTTTTGTTCAAGCATGACATTATAATGACACATACTATTTTCTTTCCCAGCTCTATTATCAGAGTACACAAGAGATAATTGAAGAGAAGACATTTTATTTTGTCTATCCAGGATACAAAAATATTTAAGGAATTAAATATGATTTAGGAATTTTAGATTTTTTCAAAATATCTTAAATCAATAATGCTTTCTATTATAACTATACTTTTTATACTTAATTATTATCAATATAATTTATTTTAGCCTATTGATATCTAAAATTATAATATACAAAATAACAACAAGAATATAATAGCATGGAGGTAAGGCGTTTGCCTTTCATGCAAAAGGTCATCAGTTTGAATCCCGGTGCCCCATATGGTCCCCCGTGCCTGCCAGGGGCAATTCCTGAGCATGGAGCCAGGAGTAACCCCTGAGCACTGCCGGGTGTGACCCAAAAACCACACAAAAAAAATCCAAAAAAAAAAAAGAATATATCAATTTTTAAATAAAATGCTAGAACATTTTTTTAATTGAGTACAATTCTAATGCAAAATCTCTAGAACACATGGTGACAGGCTTTTCCAGAAATTTTCTTTATTATAAGAATTGGATAAGGTAAAATAATTAATTTTAAATAATGAGAAAGAATGAACTATGTAGAAAACCAAAGAGTCTCTAGTACAGTTCTGCTGTATAAATCTGAAAAATCAAAAACAAAGCTCGGTAAGAGTTGATGTTTCAATTCAAACATGAATGTATTAAAAAGTTAATGTTCCAATCAAAGAGTCAAAAATTAGAAAACATTATTTTCCTATGAGAGGACCAACATTGCTATTTTCTTTAAACATTTATGATTGGATGAGACCACCAATATTAGATAAGAAAATGTGCTTTACCCTCTTTATTACTATAACTGTCAATCTTATCCCAAAATGCTCTCATACAGTCTGAATAATGTTTGAATACACAACAGGGAACTAATATTTTACATTAAAGTTTTATTACAGATATCAAAAAGTTACAATATTTCATAAAAATCCTATTTTAATCTAATTTCAAAAAAATAGTGTGGATTCAGTTTGATTTTAGATTTTAATATACTAAAAGGATCATACACTATGTCCTAATGGGATTTATCCTAAGAAAAGCAAAGATGGTATACTATATATAATGCAATCAAAGTAATACACTGTATCAATATAAAAATGTAAATAAAAGATGATCATAACAACATACACAAGAAAGCATTATACAATATATGATACCAGACATATAAAAGCTCACGCAAAAATGGAGACGGAATTTTCTTCAATATAGTTAAACCATTTATCATAAGCCTACAGTTAAAAGTATACTCAATATAGAAGACTGAAAACTTCACAGGCATAAGACAAGGAGTTCCACTCTCAAAATTATTATTCAACACATTTTTAAAAGTCCATAGAACAGTAATTATTCAAGATATATTATACAGATATAGATTGGTAATGAAGTCAAACCTTAATTAGTTGATGTCACATATTTTACTAGAAAACTGAAGAATTAAAAACTCCTAGAAATAATATATGTCAATTTTAATAGAGCATTCATCATTTATTTATTTATTTATTTATTTATTTATTTATTTATTTATTTATTTATTGGATCTTTTGGGGCCATACCTGGAAAAGCTCAGGGGTTACTCTGAGCTCTGAGCTCAGAAATCATTCCCGGAATTCTCAGGAGACCATATGAGACACCAGAAATTGAACCCAGGTCCTTGCTGGATCAGTCATATGCAAAGCAAATGCCCCACCATAGTGCTGTATCTTTAGCCCAAATTCATAGAAATTTTAAAGTAAAATTGTAAAATTCACAGAAATCCATGATTTCTCTATGTGAAAACAAAGTTGTATAAAATGAAATAAAAATATTCAATTCACAATTGTGCCATCCAAAAATCAAATTCCTAAAAATCAGCTTAATAAAGAGGTGAAAAATAAATTTTAAAAATATATCACAATTAAAAATAAAAGTTACAAGGAAAAGGAAATGCACCCTTGTTCATGAATTAGAATTATTAATGTTGTTGTAATAACTTTATATTTAAACACTATACAAATTTAATTCAGTGCTATAAAAATTTCCATATCATATTTTGAGAACAGAGAAAAATTCTATTAAAATTTATAGTAATCAGAAAAATAGTACTGGAATAAAGGTAAATTCTCAGACAATGGCATAGATCTGAATGCATAGGTACTAATCATAAGGTAAGACAAATTTTTTGACAAAGGATTTAGTTTATTAAGTGGAGCAAGAGATGTATCTTCAACAAATGGTATTGACAAAACTGGATTACTATACCTACCCACCTACCAACACACACACACACACACACACACACACACACACACATACACACAGATTCAGATGAGTATCATACTATATAAAACTTAAATAAATATGATCAGTCCTCTGAGTTAAACTTAATCTATAAATTACATCAATGAAAACATAAGAAGTATTCGACAGAATATCATTAGTGACTATGCATTCAAAGCGATCCAAAAATATACGAATGAAATTATATCAAATCACGAATTTTTTTTCAGTGAAAAGAATTGTGGCTATATCAAAAAGATGTCATACTAAATGGAATAATTGTTTTTATCATACTTATGACAAAGGGCTAGTATTCAGGACACACATACACATAAAACATTTACAAAATATAACAGCAAAATAAAACAACCCCATAAAAACTGAGGATAACAGATGAACACGTTATTAGTGAAAAACATAATGATAGCCAATAGGTTTTTATAAAGATGCTCTTCATCATTCATCACATATCATCAAAGAAATGTCAAGACATCCTAACACTAGTTAGATTGACACACATCAGAAAAAGAAACAACATATGCTGATGCATATGAGGGGAAAAGGAATCCCCAATCACTTTTACTGGGGTGTCATATGGCTCATTATCTATGAAAATAGAATAGAAACTTTGTTTCAAAATTAATAAACTTTTATGAACCAGTAATTTATCATCATAGAATATAAAACAATGGCCAAAAATATTTTGAAAAGACACTTCGTTGCTAACTTCACTGCAGAATGATTAACAATAACCAACATATAATATGTGATAATAACACAACTTTTTAACAACTGGGGAATGGATTTCTTGCTATCAGAAAAAAAGTTATAAAATACCCTGCTATATTAATAAAACTAAAAGCTATGCTAATGCAAGGTGAAATCAGTCAGAGATAGGTAGACAAATATAGTATATCTCTCTAGTATTTGGAATAAACAGAAATGGTAGTGGAAACAAATCTTGAAACTCATCTTAGTGTCTGAGTTTATCAAGAGGATATTCAGAAGACCAACATATTTTTGGAAAGATGCTTACAATCTTTTTATGATTGTGTGACTGGAAGATTATATATTTAAAACTTTATTAACAGCATTGTAACTCATGTGTTAAAATAAAAGCTGAAATATAAGAATGGGTTTGGAACAAGTGATAGTCATGGTAGAAGCTACCAAATATATGTTCGAATTATGAAATTGCTTTGAAAATGAGAACCGTTATTTTATATTTTCTTATTGTACTTTTGAATGTAT
The DNA here is from genome assembly GCA_004027635.1 of Crocidura indochinensis. NCBI lineage: Eukaryota > Metazoa > Chordata > Mammalia > Eulipotyphla > Soricidae > Crocidura > Crocidura indochinensis. The sequence continues at coordinate 17,611 of PVKC010021975.1, forward strand.
AACAAATTAAATTAGGTAAAAATAGAGGTAAATAGTTCCAAGTAATAATGATGAATAATAAATAATAAATGATGATGAAGGAGTCATTGCTTGTTAGCCTTAGAAATAGCAGTTACACTAGTATTCTGGGGTGGGGGGTTTAAAGGAGGGAGATAAGGGAGACATGCTGGGAACAGGAGTGGAGGGAGGACAACATTGGTGGTGGGAATGC
>PVKC010021976.1:0-17894 GCA_004027635.1 Crocidura indochinensis
TTTTATTATATGATCAGCTTTTTTATTTCTTGTATTATTTTATTTTCTAATTTCGAGATTTTTGCTCTGACTAAAGTCTCTAAAACGAAATTAGAACTACCATAATCATGTGAATGATTGAGAGAACTGGAAAACCTGTCTGGAGTACAGGTGTGGGTGGGGTGGGAGGGAGGGGGACTTGGGACATTGGTGGTGGGAATGTTGCACTGGTGAAGGGGGTATTCTTCACATGACCGAAACCTAATCACAAAGACATATGTAATCAAAACGTTTAAATTAAAAAAAAAAAGAAAAAAAATCAAAAAAAAAGAAAAGAAAAAAATAAGGCCTCCCAATTCTTACCACAGGCTGTGTTCTTCACACGGACTGTATAGAAAGAGGAGGTACAGTAAATGCACCCTATATACACCTCAACCCAGACCCTCGCTTGGTCTGTATTGGAAATTGGGGACAAAAAAAAAGAAGTAGTAATAATGGACCATGCTGTCTTGTTAGTATTTTTCTTTAATCCTTTTTATCAGAATGATATTAGCTGCTGGCTTATAGTTCATAGCCTTTATTTTGCTCTTTTATTGAGAGTTTTGTTCTTAAGTGGATACTGAATCCTGTCAATGCTTTCTTGGTGTCTATTTATCTGACCATGAGATTATTTTCTTTTATTGATATTACATTTAACACGATTGATTGGCATAGGCTGAGCCATCCTGTGTGCCTGGAATAGCCATTTCTTTCTGATGTATGAACCGTTATATTCAATTTGCCATTGTTTGAGAAATTTTACATCTGTAGTCATTGAAGATGCTTACCTCTAGTTTATTTGAATGTAGGTGTGTGACATTCAGCCAACAGGTAGTAGGATACAGAATTTGTGTGCACATGGTTAAGACAATGAGCTCATTACATACTACCTCTGCTCAATCCCTTTGTTCTGAATTATATATGACCTCACCTACTTACAAGATAGGCTAGATGCAATCAGGAGTCAGTTTCCATGAATCAGAGCTAAAATTCCTGTGGAAATGATAATTTTCATAATTACCATTATGATAATTGAAAAGAGGAGAGAGTTAGTAATGAAACCCTGTCAACAGTCTGCCACATGCAAGGAGGAAAAAATTACATTTATTAAACCCTCAAAAATTGACCTCAAATAGTGTCCAATTAGACTAGCAGCAAAACTATTCTTGTTTCATTTCATGGATTGAATAAGTGAGGTTCAGAGATTGTGAATAATTTGTTTAGGTTCACATAAGTTGAAAATATGTAAATGGTAGAGGGGATACAGTTCTAAATCCTCTGTATTTGTACATTTTCTCTGTATATTCTAGTCATTGGTTATATTTTAGTAAATGAACTGAAGACTACCTTTAAATTTCCATGGTGAATTGGTATATTTTTTCATGTTAGGCTACATGAAAATATAATTCCAATCATTTGTGTTCTGTTTTAATGTTCAAATATCTTTAAAATTATGTATTGTTACATTGATATTTGAACTATAAAAGACTTTTGTGTAATTGAAGTCTGAAAAGAACTATTCTCTGTTCTGTGTTATGCAATGATGTCATGGATTTATGCCACTTTGTACATGAAGCATCTTGTTGTTTGGTCATGGGTGAGAGACCAAATTGTGTTCAGATAGAAAAGGAAAGCAACCGATCAATACCAATAAACTCTATTCTCTCCCTCTGATTTTTTTTTAGATACAAAAGACATTCTGTTTTCAGTTCAGAGCAATTTAGAAATGCCTTCTTCTTTCTGAAAACCAAGCAGCATCGTTGTACTAACTCCTAGATCCCAAGAATTAAGCACATATTGGTGCTACTAAGTTCTAGCAGTAGCCTTGACTTCTATGCAGTTCTCCTCATGTTTCCTGCTTTTTCATTTTTATGTTTCTATCATGCCTATTTGGATTCATCTTCTGATGTTCAGTTGTAAAACTTCTGAAACTTCATATTCTCCTTTGGAAACAAATCTATTCCTGATTCTTCGGTGATTTGGAAATTTGCCAGATGAATATTTCTTTCTTGTCATACTTTCTCCTGGAGTACTGCAATAATTTCTCACTATTCCCTCTTCAATATCTCTATTTCAGTTTCATTCTATTCTATAGTTGAGAAGAGGCTGGATACACACAGGGTGCATGATAGTTGGTAGTTGCAAGCAATTCCAGGCAATACTCTTGTTGTAAGACATTTCCCCAACTTCTATTTACACTGGGCCTAATGTTCTTTCCCCAGTTGTTAATACCTTCTGACACCACCATTAAGCTAGACCCTTTGTGATGTGAGTTCCTTGATTTCATGCGTCTATATCACCTCATTGAGAAATGTTGAACTTGCAGTGAGATTTCTCAAAGTGTTTTCTTCTTTAAGCTCTTATCTATTTCAAACAGAATCCTGTTCCTGTCACTAACATCTGCTCCAATATCTGCTATATTGTTACTATGTTCCGAACCATGAATGTAAGGCATTCCAGAAAATGGATTAAAGTATAAGTAATTTTTGTTATTCTTTTTTAAATTTTATTTTATTGAAACCATTGTGATTTACAACGACCTTCAAAGTTGGATTTCAAGACATACAATGAACCAGAGAAAATCCACTGTCGACTTCCTTCCACTATTTTTCATGGAGTGCATCCTATATCACCTCCCTCTGCCAGTATATCAGATCCATTTTAAATTTATATTGTTACAGTTTAGGTCTCTTGATTTCATTGTTGTTGACTTTGGCTTGGATATTCAGTTCTGTCCTTTTATTCTTGAGTAGACTTCTTTATAACTTTAATAATGGGGATCTACATTTTGTGCAGAACTTCATAGAGCATTTGAGCATCATATCGACTACTTGCCAAAGAAAATTTGATTATGATAATCAGGAATTTGGGGCGGAGAGAGGTTGAGTATCTTTCCACGATCACAGGAATAGTCAATACTAGGGCTGAGATCAGATCTGATGCTAGATTTTGGATTCCTTCCCATAAATTTTGTCCCATGGATTTTAAGTCATAAAATTAGACAGATTAAACTCAGCCTTAGTATCTTCATTGGAGGAAAAATGAGAATCAATAGTACCTCTGAATAGAATTCCTGTGACATATAGAAACAATACAATAAATCGTTCAATAAATGTTGTCAAGTGTTCCTTCTATTTTGATTGTTTTTCTACTGGAGAAATTGACTTCCACTTAGAATTTTTTCTGAAATTAAATAATTTATGAGGCTTTTGGTGGGGATTAGAGTATAGAATAGGTGTCTTGATTCTCCTCTCAGTCAATGTCATCATTGTTGTTTTCTTACCTCACACCTTACTTTCTCCTCTAGTCCTTCTGTTTCCTTTACTTCTGTCTCTGACTCTTTTCTCTCATAAACCTCTGAAATCTCTACTCTGCTTACAGTTACACTATTTGTCATTAAGAGAAATCATTTCACTCTTCTGCCTAAATCTGTCCAGTGGGAGGAAAAATGGAAAATCATTTCCTATGGCTCATTTGAAAATTGAATTTCCTAAAGTAAATTCAGTCTTTCCTGCTAGTTATATGGTCTTACATAATCTGCATAACAAATAACCAATAACATTACATTTTCCATCACTTTGACTGGCTTGTTTTCCAGCCTTATTGTTTATTACCTGTTTATTTTAACAGCTTGATGTGCTGAAAATTACATGCAGGAATTTTGCTCCTCCTGCACCTGTACATAAAATACTCCATCCAAGTATACACATGTCTTACTCCTTCACTTCCTTTGGACTCATTCCACTCTAGTCTTCCTGATCCACCACTTTATTTAAGATAGAATGTGTGTGTGAACTTGTATGTATTCGCAATTTCACATGGCTACTTATTTCCTAGCCCCTTTTCCTTTTTTGATAGCTACTGTCTTTTCTACTTTTATTTGGGACATTATCTACTGAATATACTCCCATATCCCTAGTACTTAACCCACGTACCACTGAATTCAAGGAATGGTTGAAGGCTTAATTTAGGACTCTCAGCTAGGCTGGTAGATGTAGATCTCTTTCCCCTTGGGCTTTCAGTACCTCTGGACATAATCTGGCAAGTCATTAGGGAAGTGAAGAGAGTGAAGAGGAACAGGAAACAGTTTATTTTAAGAGACTAAGAATGTGGTTTCCCTCGCATAACAACAGCCAGAATATCATTTAAGGAAAAAAATAAAGGGAATATCTGGTCCCATCTATTCACAGTCAGTTGTATCTAGAAAAAAAAAACAAAAGAATGAGTTACTGGTTGACTTTCCAACTGGCTTCCTCATAACAATCCCTTGAATGAGTTTAAGATTACATATCACATATTTATATGCTTATATATGTGATGTTTATATCTGATTAGTATAGGGAATATACATTTTCTCTTATTCCTTAGTCTTCATATGAAATGTGAAGTCCTTTAAAAGATATTGAGAGCATTCTGGGAGTTTCTGAACTTTATGAAGTAAGACCTTTTTGAATTTTGAGTTTAGATTCAGGTGATTTGAACCTCATTTTTAGTATTGCCCAGGGAGTTATTCTTTTAATTATTTACTCAACCTATTAACTCTTCGCCTTCATATTGGTGCTATGAGAATAACAGTGGCCAAATTTGCACCTGGAGTGATTCCTCTTTGTTCACTCTGCTTTGAATTTCTTTGAAGAGGGCTCTTAGGGATAGGTAGAATGCTGCTCCCAAAGGAACAATTAGAAGCCATTAGGATGTAGCAGAGTCTACATGTCTGGAAAGAGTCACTTAAAATCTGAGTCAGGATGCTTAGAAAAGTAGTTTCTAATCTGGGAGATCAGGGATAAGGAAAATAATCTCAAGTATTGCTTCCTTTATTTCCCCCCCCTTCCCTCAATTAGTTAATCCAAGAAGAGAAATTGAAGTAATATTAATAGCAAAAATAAACAAACAAACAAACAAAAAATTCAGAAAGTGAACCTGAGCTTCCAATGGCAAATGAAGCCTGAGGTTTGGGTGATATGAGTAGTGAGAGGAATGTGCTAGAACCTTGTGGGGAATGACCCCTTTTCTACTGTGTAAACAGCTTCCCACATTGCCTCACCCCATCCTCACCCTACAACTCTCTAAGGGAAATTTTTTAAGTAATGTATTTTGTGTAACCCCAATTTTAAAGTACTTTTCGCAAACATTAGCTCTTTGGACTTTCATAAATATTTAAGTAATGCAAAAGTCACAATTAGCATCATTTTACCTGTGAAGAACTAAGGGTAAGAGCAATTAAACGATGGTATTTTGTTTTGGGACCATGCCATGTGTGCTCAAGGCTTACTTCCCAGCTCTGTGCTGAAGGATCACTCTTCGTAGTCATCAGTGGACCATATCCAGTGCCAGGGATTGAAACTAGGTCTGCTGCATGAAAGGTAAATATCTTTGGTTTTTTGTTTGTTTGTTTGTTTGTTTTGTTTTGTCTTTTTTGGGTTTTGGGCCACACCCGGTGATGCTCAGGGGCTACTCCTGGCTATGCGCTCAGAAGTCACTCCTGGCTTGGGGGACAATATGGGGAACTGGGGGATCAAACCGCGGTCCGTCCTAGGTTAGCGCAGGCAAGGCAGGCACCTTACCTCCAGTGCCACTGCCCGGCCCCCGAAAGGTAAATGTCTTACTCTCCATACTATCACACTGGCCTTAAAAAAAAATAAAAAATAAAAACAAACTTTCTTCTAGCCCACAGGTGACAGAGTCATATAAAAGTCTGGATCTTCCAGCTATTAATTCACTATTCTCTTAACACAGAAATGTTTCTTTACACTTGGGATTTAGTTCCCTCTGTCTGAATCTCCTCATCCTCTTCATTCTTCTGTCTGTTTTTGTGCATTTCCTATAAAATGAGCTAATTATCATATAATCAACTCTTTCCAAATCAATACTTTATCTAACACTTTCGGGTTAAACAGATTTCTGGGATACTCTTTGAGTGATGACAAAAAAACTTATTTATTACCAGAATCATTCTCATTTTTTTTTGTTTTTGGGTCACACCCGGCAGTGCTCAGGGGTTACTCCTGGCTCCATGCTCAGAAATTGCTCCTGGCAGGCACGGGGGACCATATGGGGCACCGGGATTCGAACCGATGACCTTTTGCATGAAAGGCAAACGCCTTACCTCCATGCTATCTCCCAGGCCCCTCTTTCTCATTTTTTAACAAAATTGTTTATGTCGAGTTTCAGCCATACAGTATACCTCATTCTTCACCAATGGCATTCTCCTCCTCCTCCTCCACTTCTTTCTCCTCCTTTTTCTCTTCCTCCTCTTCCTCTTTCTCCTCCATCTCTTCCTCCTTTTGCTCTTTCTTCCTTTTCCTTCTCCTTTTACACTATGAGCATCAATATATTTTCAGATTTACTATTCCTTTACAGAAGTTAAATATTTTACTTACTTTGTCTTCTGATTGTCCAAGGAGATATGACCTAAACGTGTTCTCCGTGATCTGTGAGCCATTTTTTTTCATATTTCACTTCAGCAATGTCATAGAACACATCACTTCTGGAATCTAGAGGTCAAGAAGTAGGGCAGTGTGTTTGGTGTGTGTGTATGTGTGTTCATTTATGGGTTTTAGACAATGCACAGCATTGTTTAGGACTTACCTTTGGTTCTGTGTTCAAGAATAATTCCTGTCAGGGTTAAGGGGATCATATGGGATTCCAGGGATTGAACTCAATGTCAAATGCCTTACTTGCTGTAATATCAGTCCAGCTCTGAGGTAGCATTTGGATGAAATGGTTCAATTTTGAAATGAAAGAGTAGATTTACCTGGTCTTTTTTAATTATATGGGTGCAACCCTTTAATACTACTAGTCTTAAAGTGAGAGGTACATGCAAGTGTTTGATAAATCTAAATGTAGAATTTTATTGGTGTCTCCTTTTTCCTGAAACTTCTTTGTTTTCTCATCTTAGCCATATTCACTACCAGACAAGCTGTCATGCTGCCATTTTCCCAGGCTCCAAGGACAGAATTCATATTTTCCTCCAGTTAGTCAAAGATTTCTTTTTTTGTTTGTTTGTTTGTTTGTTTTTTTGTTTTTGGGCCACACCCAGTGACGCTCAGGGGTTACTCCTGGCTATTCGCTCAGAAGTCGCTCCTGGCAGGCACGGGGGACCATATGGGGAACCGGGGGATTGAACCGCGGTCCATCCTAGGTTAGCGCAGGCAAGGCAGGCACCTTGCCTCCAGCGCCACCACCCGGACATTAAAATATCAGTACTATATTGTCTAAAACCAGAATGATTGTGAAGTTCTTGGGTCAACCGAAAGAGATTGTGTTCTGACTTCTGCAAGTTTGTTGTTCTAGTCATAAATTAGATGGTAGAACAAAGTGAAACACACTTGATGAGCAATAGAGGTATGTCATACCATTCAAGGATGGTAAGACATAATATGAAGTTAAGAAGTCACTAGAAAGAGAGCAATAACTCTTTAACCCAAATATATCCCTTCTTATTGAAGACTTGTTAGCTACTTGTCTTTTTTCATTACTATCCATAGTAAGACTAGTCTTTCTTTGTGAGGTTGGCTTCCTGTGACCTCCAATTGAATCTCAGAATTCCAGGTGCTTCGGATTGGCCCTGACCACCCAGGATGAGATTCCATCTTCACCCCTACCTCATAATGTTGCTCATGTGTTGTATAAGTTGATCATTTTCTTTGCCATTTGATTTTTAAACTTTGGGTGCAAAATAGATACACTTTCTTCTATGTAGCAAGACCATCATGCTTGAGTAAATTGAAAGTGCACTTAATAAGTGTTCACAAAAGGACCTGGGACAAAGTCTAAGGATCGAGTGTAGGTTTTGCAGGCAAATAACCCACATTCCATCACCAGCACTACATGATATCCCCAGCATGAACATCCCCAGTAATCAACTTCTGAACACAGAACTGGGAATAATCCCTGAATACTACCAAGTATAACACAAAACAATAAAAAGTATTCAAAAAGACATCTCTGATGGTAATGTCACTGGGGTGACATTTATCATCAGCCAATAACATAGCCACATAAAATTCAGAGTTCTGTTCCCATTTAGGATTACAAAGCATCAATGTGTTAATTTTGTGATTTTTATTTTAGATACTTATGTGCGTGTGTATATATATATACATATTTCCAGGCAATTTTTATTCTATTTTGTATTTCTATCATATTTTATCTGTTTGTATGTCAATATTTTCAAGTTGATTTCTAAAATAGAAATAAATAAATAAAATAATTTAAAAGCTTCCATATTTGGTCATCTTATAAGTAGCCTGCTTCATTAGGTTAGCTTCTCTCGCTCTTTTTTCTTTTGGTTTTCTGGCCACACCTGGCAGTGCTCAAGGGTAACACCAGACTCTGCTCTCAAAAATTAATTCTGGCAGGCTCAGGGGACCATATGGGATGTTGGGGAATGAACCTAGTCTTGTGTATTCTAGCTGTGCTATTATTCCTGCCCCTTTAGATTAGCTTCTTTTTTTTTTTTTTTGGTTTTTGGGTCACACCCGGCAGTGCTCAGGCGTTACTCCTGGCTCCATGCTCAGAAATTGCTCCTGGCAGGCACGGGGGACCATATGGGGCACCGGGATTTGAACCGATGACCTTTTGCATGAAAGGCAAACTCCTTACCTCCATGCTATATCCTGGGCCCTTAGATTAGCTTCTTAAAACACTGATCTGTAGTAGATAATTGCACAATAATTGATTTATTTTTGAGAGCTAAAATAGATAGTGCTTCTTCCTTCACTGATATTCATTTATGTATTTCCAGAAAGAACAATGTTCTGTTGTAAAACTTGCTCCTAATTCTTGACAATGTTATTAATTGCTATCACACAGAATTATTTTAGGTTATCTACAACTACTATTGTCCTTACACTGTGGCCATTATTACTTTACCCAAGATAAATTCAATTTTATTACAGATAGGTAGTACTTTAAAAAATGCTTTTGGTTCAATTTGATGTATTGTTTAAATTTATCCACATTCCTTTATTCTAAGATGTTTCTTTTTTATCTTTTAAACTACATAATAGAGAATTTGCAAAATAACGGGATCTACAAAGAATGAAAATAATCTGGTTTTATTTTTTAGTGGAAGTACTTTATATTTGTTTCCCTCACAACAAATAGTCTTAATTAAGTTTTAGCCAGTGATAACTGTTTGATTTTATGGAGGAAAAAATGACTTCTGGTTTGGTTTTATGTATGCTAACTAAATGCATAAAATAATAGCACCAACCAAATAGAGACCTATATATTCTGAGGAATGGCTTTAAAAATAGGCCAACTCGCCTTTTATTTGTTTTTCATGCTCTAGTTTTAGATCTTCGAGTGCTGTTTCTTTGAATATGTGCTTTGGAGCTTTCCAAGAGTCTTTTTTCTAAGTGTCCTGGATGAGTTACCTCTATTCCTCTGAGAATGTCCAAAATATCTAGCATTGACTGCCCACACCCCACAATCATGTTACCTTTTTTTTTTTTTTTTGGTTTTTTTTGGGTCACACCCGGCAGTGCTCAGGGATTACTCCTGGCTCCATGCTCAGAAATTGCTCCTGGTAGGCACGGGGGACCATATTAGGCACCGGGATTCGAACCGATGACCTTCTGCATGAAAGGCAAACGCCTCACCTCCATGCTATCTCCCGGGCCCCAATCAATCATGTTACTTTATTAACATGAACCAACTGGATTTATGTTCACTGGATTTATGTTCTGCTGAGTCAAAATGATTTGTGATAGAGATCCTTCAACCATTTTACTTCCTAATACCCTTTGGCTTGTTTTTCCCATTGTGTTTGAAACAAAAAGGAATGTAATGTTAATGGTGAATGTCAGTATTAAAATGTCTAAGAAACAACAGAACTTAGGATATAGTAGGTTTTGTTGTTTGTGTTTTAACTTTATGGATAATTTGAATATGAATTATCCTTTATCTTCAGGCACACAAGTCCCCTTTCTAGCACTCTACTCTGGCAACAAACTGGGATTATGTCATTGTCAGATACCATCATAATTCATACATCTGAAAAATAATGTATTCATATGTACTTAATTATTTATTGAACATATATGCCAATAATCCAACAATGAAATTGACAAAATCTTAAGAAGCTAGATAATATTTACCTATCACTCATCTGATAAAGGCTTAATATCCAAGATAAATAAAGCACTGGCAAAACTATACAAGAACTACAATCCAACCCATCAAAAAATCCATCATTAATAATAAGGTCAATTCAAGTGAAGACAACAGTGATATATCATCTCACATCACAGAGGCTAGTATACATCTAAAAGAACAAAAATTAAAAGGAGAGAGGAGTAACCCTCATTCTTGGCTGGTGGAAATGTCTACTAGTCCAGTCTTTCTAGAAAACAGTTTGAATAGTTCTCCATAAACCCTAGGAATTAAGCCTCTATTTGGCCCAGCAACTCCTTTACTTGGAATTTAACAGAAAGGCCAAAATATACAATAGAGAAAGGACATTTTAATTCCTATATTCATTGAAGGACTATCCACATTAGTCAAAATCTGGAAGCAATCCAAGTACAGATCATTTAAACATGATAGTACATTTACACAATGTAATATTATGCGGCTGCAAGAAAAGATAAAAATCATTTACTACTACTTGCAGTATCTAGAGAATATTGTGCTGAGTGAAGTTAGTCAGAGGGAGAGAGACCAATACAGAATGATCTCTCATATGCAGGATATAAAGGAACATAGTGGCGGGATAATAATGGGAAACATTGATGGAAGGAAGTGAGCATTGATAAAGGTGTGGTAATGAGGGGCAGGAATGGTGGCCCAGGGGTAAGTAATCTGCCTTGCCCGCTCTAGCCTAGGAGAGATCCCGAGATGGATTCCATATGGCCCCCCAAGCCAGGAGCGATTTCTGAGCATATAGCCAGGAGTAAACCCTGAGCGTCACCTGGTGTGCCACCCCCCCAAAAAAAGGTGTGGTAATGCTATTTGCCTAAAATACAATTATGAATAACTTTGTGATTCAGAGTTACTAAATTTAACCAACTTTTAAAATTAGATTCAATTTCAGAAGAAGCTATAATATATAGGAATATGTAAAGCTATCTCTGGGTGCTATTTCATATGTATAATTATATCTTTGGATATGTAGAGATAGGATCTTTTTCTTTTTCTATATGTGTTCCTACTAATATACCTTTCTAGTATCATCTAGAAGTAAACATAAACCATATTCAAGGTTAAGTTAAATGGAGTAAAAAATTGCCTTTGACTGCTGAATCCTAAAGGAGATTCAAATTTGAATTTCAAATTGTATATAAGTAACACTGGTTCTTCTGCTAGGTTTATATGGAGTATAGTCTTTGTTTCCACTGTCATCCTATTATTTTTGAGACATAAAATACTACTGTGAAAATAAATTGTGGAATAGGTAAATAGGTATAAAGACATAGAAAATTGTGAGGTAGTAAGTGGCTTTCTTATTAATCATTCAACTGCAGCTTAAGAAAAGAGCTAAAAGCAATGTAACTTCATAGTGTAAGTTGTTCAATGTTTAAAGCTGAGTCTTAGCGTTAAGAGAGCTGAAGAAATGTCCTATGCAAACCCCCCAAAAAGATGTAGAAGTGTATGACCTACTAGGAAAGTTAACCTTGCCTCCAGTTACCTAAAATTGGAGCAAGAAAAGTATGACTCCAAAGCAAAGGGAAAAGGCAAAAATATGAGTCAAACCAATTTGTTCAGTTTTTAGTATTTTGTGCAAGAGTTTTGCAACCATCTGCTAAATAGATTGTACTAAATTATCTAAATATTTTAGTGACTATGCTATACTCTTTCTTTCTGTGCAAACGTGCTGTCCTTTTCTCTGTTGCGTGGTAGCCGAAAAATGATCACTATCTTTTAATTCATCGTGGAAGCCAGGCAAGAGGCAATAATGACAATAATAATAGTGAACACTCAAAAATATGTTTCTCCTCAAAAACAATGAATTAAATGTAATTTATCGTGGGGATGATAAGAAGCACTTTTTGAGAAAAAAAATTGCATATAATCTTACTGGATTTATTTTATAGAAGTAATCAAAGTGCCAGCAGACAAATTCTTAAGCCTGTCTTATTTTTCAGACTAACCATGGTATAGAATGAAAACCAGAGGAATTCTATTTTTCTATATATAACTTTTGGGGAGCAGGAAATACACTATCTTATATCAAGACTCACCCAGAGATTTCTACTAAGTTTTAATGCCAGTAATAGATTACTTGGTTTTTTTTTTTGGGGGGGGGTCACACCCGGCAGTGCTCAGGGGTTACTCCTGGCTCCATGCTCAGAAATTGCTCCTGGCAGGCACGGGGGACCATATGGGCACCAGGATTTGAACCGATGACCTTTTGCATGAAAGGCAAACGCCTGACCTCCATGCTATCTCCCGGGCCCCAATAGATTACTTGTAACCAAGATTAAATGAAAGCCAGCAGGACCAAGGCTCTTGTCTTTGTGACCCAATATCATGTTTTATGAGCTTTCAAGGTCATTCCATGTTCCATGTGTGGCCTGGTCTGGTTTCTTTCTACTCTCCCTCTTATGCATTGTATTATCATCGTCTTCAATAAATGAACATATTTTCAATAGAGAAAGTGTTATTTTGATAAAAGACCATATTTTTAACTTTATTTTCATCATCTCTGGAGAGGGAGAGGGTGAGGGAGATGGAAAGGATGAGAGAGAGAAAGAGACTATGTTCTTTCTGCTCTTACAGATACTCTCTTCCTTTCCAAATATGAAAATGTATTGTTCCCTTGTCTGGTTCCTGTGAGAATGGAGCTGAACAAATTTTAAACACACTGAAACTGCTTGCTAATAGCTAGCAGTAATCAGTGTATATAATTCTTTTACAATTGGTACACATGTCTTCGCCACACACGGTGGTCACGGTTTAGGATTACAGCTGAATAATATATGCTCTTCAAGTATATGTGTGTGTGTGTGTGCGTGTGTGTGTGTGTGTGTGTGTGTGTGTGTGTGTGTGTGTTACTGGCAAGGTCTATAATTGGCTCTTTTCAATGCTTTGTCAAATACTGTCATGGTATAAGTGACCCTTTTTTTAGATAGGAAGGAACGCTTACTTAGATTAAGGAAGCATCGCTGCTTAAAATACTAGAGAACCAAGTCCCTGGTGCTGGAAAATCATTCGGTCTCGTCCAGGTTGTTCTAGAAGAAATGGTCTTCCAAAATTATTTTCAAGCAACCCAGCAATTACACGCTGTTAAAAAATAAGCCAGCTGTTAAAAATTGACCCTCTGTGTCCTCCATTAGTGCCTGCACTGAGACCCCTGCCTCAGGGGACTGAATGCAGGAGTACGTAATTTTTCCATACCTCATAGTTATGATCACAACTCTCCTAACTACCAAAGGTTCCTCTTGCTACTTTTTCCCATAGACCCCACAATATGGAATATTGCATATGCTTAAGAAATATAGTCCTAATGAGTGACTACCCATACATTCTTTAATATTCAGTGCCGGAGATGACAGCTAGATTAAACTTCTAGATGCCATAAAAGAATCACACTGTCTCAGTCTCTTTGCAGAACTCAAGCTGAAACAAAGCGCAGTTAACTGGGTTGTTATACTGCACAATTTTGGGGGGATATAAATACAAAATTTCCACTAGATGCTTATTGGGGTTTCTATGGAAAAATAATTGACAAAATTTCCAATACATACTTATTGGGGTTGTCTGTGGAAAAATAATTGACAAAAATTCCACTAGATGCTTATTGGGATTTTCTATGGAAAAATAACTGACCTGTAGAAATACTCTCTGGTGCTGGATAGTAAGGGTCCAATATTTCGAATTCTGATTCTGCTCTGATAGAAAGTTAAATTTTATAGTTATAGAAACATAAAAGAATTTGAACTTTTTATATATAAGAGCTTATAGTGAGAATGAAAGAGAAAGTATGTGAAGTATTTACAACAAATCCCAATTGTAAGATTCGATAAATGCATTTATCTTCTAATTATAGTTTTATAATTAGCCACCAGAATCATTGCCTGTATATTTCAAGCATATATCTTTTCTTTCATAGTTATTTTATTTAAGCAAATCATTTACAAAATGGTTGATTATTGAGCCTCAATCACACAAAATATAACACCCTTTATCAGTGCATATTTCAGACCATCAGTGTCCCTTGTTTTCTTCCCACCCACCATGCCTGCCTTTGGGAAGACACGATACTTCTCTTTCTCTTTGTGTTTCTAATTTCATCTTCCTTTTTGTTCTTTAACACTGTGGTTTGCACTATTATTAAAGAAGGGGTACCATGTGTGTCACTTTACCCCCTTTCAGCAACAAGTTCTTGTCCAGAGAACAACCATTGTCATAGTGTACCCTTCTCTGTCCTAATGGCTTTCATTGCTCTTCGTGGCAAGATTCTTATCATGGAATGCTCCACCTGGCCCACATCTCTATGGTCTCTAGATATGTTCTTTTATTTTTATTATATTCCCAAAATGAATGAGAATATTCTATGCCTACCCCTTTCCTTATGATTCATTTCCCTCAGCATAATACTCTTCATTCCATCCATGTGTAGCATTCCAGGGCTTCATTTTTCCTAACAGCTGTGCAATATTCCACTGTGTATCTATGCCAGGTTTCTTTAGCCACTCATCTGTTCTTGGAAATTTTGGTTGTTTTCAGATTCTGACTATTGTAAATAGTGCTGCGATGAATGTAGGAATGCATAGGGTTTTGCACATTTTTGTGTGTGTTCCTGGGATATGTGTTGTGCTCAGGTTCGTTGACTTGAAGAAATGTGAGGCTACAGAGTGACCATGCTCTTCTTGCAGATCACTGGTCCTCTTCCACATTATAGGCCATGTCCCATTTACCTTGCAGTCAGCTCCTCTAGTGGCATGCTGGTCCCTCCAGTATATATTTTAACTTTTTTACTTTTATCGAGTATGAAAATATTGATTGTTAGTGAATCTCAAATATCAGCAGAACAGGGACTTGATATTCTGTTTTGCATTTGAGGCCACACTTTCGGCTTTATATGTGGAGAAAAAAGTATATGTGAATCTTTAAAGTAGAGTTCTTAAGGTGTGAAAGTGATGCTTTGTGGCTTAGAGTTATTTTCTTTTGGAACTCATAAGTACAAAATTCATTGAGACATTTGTCCAAGAGGACATGCACCGTAGACCATACCGGTGTTTATTTAAGCACAAAAAGTAAGTTTTTTACCTCTTCTTAAATAAACCCTTGCCAATCAACTTCATGTGTTAATCAGTCCCTTTGGAGTAGTTATTCCCATGAATTATGAGAAATGAATTTACACTCAATAGACTCTTAACTGTATCCTTTACTTGGAGTTCTGGGAATAGAAGTTTATGAATATAAGGGTACCATGCTTTCAGACTCTATTTGAAAGCCTATATTTTTCTCTTTACTTCTTCCCTCTTCCCCATTTTTTAATCTTTTCTCCACTTATCAAACTATATGTTTCCATTTTCTTCATGACAACATTTACTTTAAGCTGGATTGCAGAGTAATTTAAGAAATTTGGGGCCCGGGAGATAGCATGGAGGTAAGGCGTTTGCCTTTCATACAAAAGGTCATCGGTTCAAATCCTGGTGCCCCATATGGTCCCCCGTGCCTGCCAGGAGCAATTTCTGAGCATGGAGCCAGGAGTAACCCCTGAGCACTGCTGGGTGTGACCCGAAAACCAAAAACCAAAAAAAAAAAAAAAAAAAAAGAAATTCATCAACCTTTCTGATTCATTCCATTTTGTCTTTATTTTGTCTAGCAAGTTTTAGGTCACTCTTCTTTATCTTCATGATTTTATTAATTATATAGATTCATATCATATTATATAATTCATATCATAATCTCAAACAAAGATGATATTGATATACTCACTAAACTGAAATAGCATGTTATTAATATTAATTATAAAAATGCAAATAGAGTAGTCTCCTCTTTTGGGGGGGTAGCTAGTCATTATCCCTGGGAAGAAGTAAGTTTAACAAACATATATTCTTTTAGATATATTATAAGATTTGGAAAACACCTGCGAGACTTTAAGCCACCAAAGAAAATGAAAGGATGACACTAGTTGGGTTACTTTCAGACCTACAAATTGTACATGCACCACAAGAAAACCTGCTGGGACTATGGACACATCTCCATGGTGAAGCTCACATCAGCTTGACTTCATGATTCCATGTTTGAGTGGTTCTGAAAAAATTCTTTAACCATTTGTATCCTGTCTTTCCTGTCTATAAAATGATAATGATGATGCCTGCTTAAGTCATGAACATGAAGATAATGTAGTTAAAGGGTTTAGTATATTTTCTAGCATTTAACAAACGTTTTATGGATGGCAATTATTAATGCCACATTAGGTTATTTAACCTTAACTTCCCTTTTGGGGCTTAAATATGTTAAGGTCCAGCAAAGGAATGAATTCTGCCCAAGGTTACAAAATTATTAGGGAAATGTGGGAGACGAAGATGTTCACTTGAGTACCTGACTTCATGCCTTATGACCCCTGACATCCCAAAAAACCTCATGCATCTATGCTCAAGAAGCAAATCATAAAAAGAAATCCAACTACAATCATGTATATAATCATGGTACTTAAATAAAGAAAATAAATTAATAAAAAGGCATTAGAGATAAAAAAGAGTGAGATGCTAAAATTAGCAAAACACAACCACTCTGCTTACAGAAGTTTTATTCTCTAGAACAAAATAAAAATTTTGGTTAAAATTTGGTCAAAATTTTTGGTTAAAACTTAAATAGAAGGAAAGAAAAAGAAGCATGTCAGAATGGATGAAGACTCTCTTTCAGTGAACATCAGTGCGACATACTCTGGAAAGTTGAGGGAGGAGATTTGATTCTTCCACATACCTATACTGCAACAATATAAATTGGACAATTATTCATCTATCTGGATATTCTAAGTCCCATTATAACATCAGCTTATCCTGCATGACTTTGAAGCTTAATACTAATGAATTCTAGCCAACTGTGATATAACTCAAAATGAGAATTCTTCAACTTAATTAAACCTCATTTTTCTGCAAGTCTTTTGCAAACAGTATTTCAGCAAGGCCTGCCCTAATCATGCTACTTGAGCTTCACACACATACACGCCCACAGCCATACACATAGACCTTATGAAGGAGGCTTTGATCCATCTTCCCTTTGTTATATGTCTTGCTTTGCACACGTCACTATCTAGGATTCTCTATTTTTAATTTTCTTGTTTCCTGCCTGTCTACTCTACAAAATGTAAGCTTCAGGAGTATCATCAGTATCAAAAGCAGTACCAGGCACACTTGCTGTTTAATTGTTGGAGAACATTTATTTAAAAGTAAATAAATTCCTGTCTAATATATTTTTCTTCATACTTTACCCCAATTACTTCATAGAACCAAAATTCTTTTAGCTAGTCAACTTCCCACTCTTCTTTTGAATTTTACACCTCAAAACTCTTCACGGTGTTCTCTTTCTACTATGAACTTAATTAAGCCAGTAATTCATTATATAGATTTATATAATTGACTTAAGCAGTAAGGAAAGCATTTCTCTGAAAGGTATATAAATGACTATTTAGTCTTGCTATCATTAGAATTAGGTTAGGGAATATTTTAGATAAATTATATTAAAGGATGAAAAGGAGAAAAAAAGAAGAGTGAAGTGATAGCACAGCGGTAGAGCATTTGCCTTGTATGCAGCTGACCCAAGAAGGACCTGGGTTTGACCCCCAGCATCCCATATGACTAGGGACGATTTCTGAGTACAGAGCCAGGAGTAATCCCTGAGCTTCACTGGATGTGGTCCCAAAATAAAATAACACAGAAGAAAGAACAAAAAGAGAAGGAAGGAAGGAAGGAAGG
>PVKC010021977.1:0-17914 GCA_004027635.1 Crocidura indochinensis
TTTTTTTTTTTACTTTATTCTTTCTTCCTTCCACTCAGGGATCATTCATAGGCATACTTTGGGACCATATGGGATGCCAGAGATAGAACCTGGGTTGGCTGCAGACAAGCAAATATTCCATATACTGTACTATCTTTCCTATACCCCATCTTGGTAGTTTCATTTCCAAGATCTCTAAGTTCTCTGAGACCCTTCTTATGGTCAAGAGACTATGGTAGTTATTATTTCCTGGTTAGAATTTTCTCTGCCTCTGCCTCTTCTCACCTTTCATTTTCTTCTTACTGACTTTTTAAAAATCTATAAAATTTCTTTTTTTCTTTGTCAAACATGATATCCTTTCAGAATATGGAAAATTACTCATTGCTAATTCTCTTTTATAATGCCATCCTCTCTGAGTCAATGGATTCTAATAATAAATTTGAAAAGAAAATGATGTTTATCAAGCATTCCCTAATGAATGAATGATGTATACCAGTTATTTTATCTTCATCACAGCATTATATAGAGAAACTCTGTTATTTCATTTTATTGATGAGTAAATTGAAACTCAAAAAAGTATTATTGCTCAAAACAGTACAACTGGTAGTAGAGAATCCAGAATCTGTATCCATGTTCTATGCAACTCAAATTCTGAACTTTTCAGGGCTGGAGAGATAGTATAGTGAAAGGATGTTTGCTTTGAATCAAGCTAACCTGGATTTTGTCCCCAGATCTCATTAAGTTCTTCCAAGCTGCACAAACCCAGAAGGAAGCCCTCAACACTGCTGGGTGGGGCTCAAAATACAAAATGAAAATAAAAAATAAAGGTCTTTGCTTTTCTCATTAAGTGACCATTTTCTCATATAAAAAGTTGAAAAGGAGAATATCAAGACTCCTTATTTACATAGGAAGTTGAGAGATCAGGAAATTACTTTCATAGGTTTATCTCATTTTTGTTTTGGGGTCACACGTTGTGGGAGACTTCTCTAGCCTGCACAACATAGATGCCATCAACCATAGTCTCTGTCTCTGTGGAAAAGCTCCACTGAAATGCTTACGTGACTGCTGGCAGGTTTTAGCCCTGAGCAAATAGGAAATATTGCTACAAAAAGATAGCCCCTTGTGCTATTAATCATAGGGCCATGGAGCTGGGGGCAGGGTGCAAATAGCATTTTCTTATATCTCTAAACCCTGCTAGGTTAAAAGTTGTTGGGATTAGCCACCAAGTTATGTCTATCTTCTCTCCTTTTCTTGCCGCCTGTAGGCTGTGTTTTGCCATAATTCCTTGATAATAATGTAACTCTATCCCCTTCCCTTTTTTGGCTAAGTGCCCATAGTAAGCATATGATTGGAAGAGAGAATAGTTTGAATCAACCAAGGTCTAGATGCCTAGTAAAGTCAAATGTAAAGTGCCTTTGCCTTTTTTGGTGATGTACCTGTATTTGAAATATGACTGGACAGAACTCTTTTAATGTAACCAATAGTTCCCAAGACCTGTCTCCCTTTGTGTGAAAAGTATATAAGTGCTTAACATGCTCAATACACTTGCCTTTGATTAGAAATCAGACTTAGGCCAATCTTTTCTAACTTCTCCAGATTTGTTCTACAGATATTTCGGGTTGAATCGGCTTCAGGAAATTCACGAACTAATAGCGGCGTTCACCCCCTGCTGGCCGGGGTCCCCAGAACGCCCCATACCACAACATGTGAGGCTTATTCATGGCTCTGTGCTCAAAGATCACTCCTGGCAGGGCTTGGGGAACCATATGTGGTACCAGGGATCAAACTTGGTTTGGTCACTTCAAGGCAAACACCTTTCATACTGTACAATTTCTCTGACACCCTGAATTATCATGCATAAGCAATAAATCTGTGAGATAAAGGCAGTATAAGAGACCTCTAAAAAATCAGTGATGGAGAGAGATTTGCCCAAGGTCATTTAAAAATAAAAACAATCAAGACAACAAGAGGAACCTAGACTTCTAGAATTCCCGTCTTCCAAGTTTTTCCACTATTTCCAGCACTGGTAATATCTTTCTAGAATAATCTTCAAAAACTTTTTATTTTGCTTTTTGTTTGGGGGTTATTTTTTAGTTTTTGTTTTTGTTCAATGTTCAGCAGTGCTAAAGGGTTACCCCTGGCTCTATGCTCAGAAATTACTTCTAGCAGGCTCAGGAGACCTGAGTGTGTGAGACAAACACCCTATGCATCCTATGTGCTATAGCTCTAGCCCCACAAAACACAATTTTACTTTCTATGAGATTATCAAACAAACCTTTTGTCCTGTCAGTTTAAGGTTAACTAACTCAACTAATTAACCATCTCATAGTGCAAGTCACAGTGGAGGGAAGAGGGAGAGAGAGAGAGAAAGAGAGAGAGAAAGAGAGAGAGAAAGAGAGAGAGAGAGAGAAGTAAAATGTCTATCCTTCCCCAGTGACAGGCGTGGGGTGGGCAATGGAGGTGGAAGGAGAACCAGGGACATTTAGTGGCAGGAAAATTGCACTAGAAAACGGCAGTGTACATCCTATGACTGAAACTCAAGTATGAACAATTTTGTAAGCATGGTGCTTAAATAAAGAAATTATTTAAAGGCTAGTTAACCATATCAACTAAATTTTCTCTAACTTTGAATTCCCAACACAGAATGTTAGCAGCAAACTCTGGCCTCATATATTGGACTTTGCTTTTGTTTTAGCCCCATACTTCATTAAAAATGTAATTAGAATATACATTTAGGGGCCGGAAAGATAGCATAGTAGTAAGGCATTTGTCTTAGATGCAGAAGGATGGTGGTTCGAATCCTGGCATCCCATATGATCCCCCATGCCTGCCAAGAGTGATTTCTGAACATAGAGCCATGAGTAATCCCTGAGTGCTGATGGGTGTGACCCCAAAACCAAAATACATATACATTTAGCTCCTAAGTCTTTAATACTGTATCTATTTTTTCTCTTACATTTGCAAATCCTCATACTTCTAAAATTATTGAATCTGATCATAGGAACAGATATGTGTTCTACTTCTCTATTTTAAGTGTATAATTACTGAATAGTTCTAATTTTTACCCAGACTTCATCAATAAAGTACCTATTGATCACTAAATGACACAAAAGGGTTGATGAAATCTTTCACAAATGTAACTTCTCTAATTTTTACTGTTTAACTCAATTCTCCACCTTTCTGAAATGATTCTTATCCTTAAAAAAGCATCCTCTATAAAGATGAAATCCTTTGCTCCTTCGTGCAGCGAGTTGATTTATAATATGGAATTATAATAGTGATTAATATTGGGCATTGTCTACTCTTGCTAATGTCCCCTTATGAAACCTCATTTTATGCTGGTGATTACCCTTCACTAATTGCTCCAGAGGAAAGGGGGTATTGTTGAGTGGGAATGAATTGATCATTGCAGGAATAGGAACTCACTTTTTTCTGATAGACTTTAGGTGTTTGTTTTACCTTTCCTGGATTCAGATTGATACTGAAGGGATAGTACCATAATGCAAATGTTAAAAAAATATTTATTACTAATCATTTCCCGAACTCTAATATAAGGATGGTGAATACTTGGCTCTCTGTGTAATTTTTTAGATTAACATTCTCTGATGTTATGAATGAGCTACCTTAAATCAAAATGCTTTTTAATTAAAGTGTTTTACATACCCAGTTATAATTAAAATTTTATCCCAGGAATGGGGA
Source organism: Crocidura indochinensis (assembly GCA_004027635.1). Classification (NCBI taxonomy): domain Eukaryota; kingdom Metazoa; phylum Chordata; class Mammalia; order Eulipotyphla; family Soricidae; genus Crocidura; species Crocidura indochinensis. Next base: position 3,679 of record PVKC010021977.1, read on the forward strand.
TGTGACTCAGTGGTAGACCAATGCCCTTGCATGTGTACAACCCTGGGTTCATTCCCTGGTATCATTCACAGAGAGAATAAATAATATACAAAGTAAATAAATACTTTTTAGGTAGTCAATTTGATGAATTCTCACCAAGTCTTGATAGCTCACAAAGCCAGGGTATTTACTGAATACATTTAAAGCCTGTAGACTTATGGGAAGTGTTTGAGCACAACAGGAAAACTGTGCTATGTATATTTGCCATAAGACCTTGGGTGAACCATTTTCCTTAGTTGGTCTTGGTTTCAGTATTGTAAAATGAGGGTGAGGGAAGGGATTAAATTCAATGCATACATGATTGTGAATGGAATAATCTACATTTATGAGCAGTCGCAATGGTCAAAATTCTGGCAGTAATACAGAATTGGTTGCCAAATCTGCTACTTACTCTGTGGCTATTGGAAGTCATTGGCATATATCATCTCAGCCCCTCAATCTTTATTTGCATCTGTAACTTGTTTGTGCTTGCTGTTTTTCCAAATGTTCTATTTGTTTATATTTTAGGGTCACACAGGTTGTTTAGTAACACTTCCAACTCTTAGCTCAGGGATTACTGCCAGTGGTTCTTAAGACTCAAACCTGGATCTTCCCCATGCATGGCATGTGCCAGTTCAGTTGAATTATTGCTTAGCCCTGTACTTGCTTTAATATGTTTGAAATTACTCCTTTTCATATCCATTTGGATCTTATTGATATCTAAGTTTATATCTCATCTACATGGACATTTTATTTATTCAACTCATAAACTTTTTTGAGATTTGGTAATATACAAAGAAAAGTACTGAGCCTCTAAAGCTGATTTTCCAGTGATATCTATGACTCTGTCTTACACATGTAACACTAAAGTCTGGTAGATAATACAATAGATTCTCTGTATCTCTCATCACCTTTCCCTTCAAAGCTTTAATTCTTAGCCCTTTCTTTGATCTTTTCTCAGTGGTCACTTGAATTCTAAAGTCCTTTCAGCTGTGTTCACACAGTTCTCATTGAATTCCCCTCTTTTTACCAGATCTTATTTAATACCCATCTTCCTTGTAAACAGCCAGTAAAAGTAAGAATGTAAGTACGTTGTTTTTGTTTGTTTGTTTGTTTGGCTTTCTGGGCCACACCTTTGATGCTAAGGGGTTACTCCTGGCTATGTGCTCAGAAATTGCTCCTGGCTCGGGGGAACATATGGGACACTGGGGGATCCTAGTTCCACCACGTGCAAGGCAAATGCCCTACCACTCTGCTATCACTCTAGTCCCATCATCTTAAAGAAATGGGACAAAAAAAGAGCCCTGGCATAAAAGTCTATGGGTTCAAATTCTTGTGACGTTAAACACTGGATGGAGAACTTTTGCTACCTTGCTTAACCTTTTGAAGCCTCAGTTTCCTTGCATGGTTAATAGGAATAATGGTAAGAGCTACTCTTCAAAGAATAGGGTGGAAGTTCTGTAAGATAATATATGGCAAGAACTAGCTTAGTTCCTGGTCTGGCAGATTTTAAAACTCACTCTTTGGTCCCAATAATGACCTTTGCATTTGTGGTAGGCTGATGCCAGAAATGTTCTGGAAGAAGTTCCTTTCTACCATCCCCAAACTCATGCTAATTCAGTTTGCTAAGGACTGGACTTCATGGAAAATGGCTAGTTCAAAATTACTCTCTCTGAAGAAGAGGACTTGGGTAGAGGGAATGAGCCACAAGACTGTAGTTTCTAATCATATTGCTCAGTGTGGGAAGAAAAACCTTTGCCACTTCCAGAGACAACACACACATTCCCTCTGCACATGGTTTTGACTTCCAGTGCCAAAAACACAAGGCTCTTTACAAAGCCCTTGTTTTTCTGCAAATGTATTTGTCAGTGGCCTTGTTTTGCAGATAATGGATTTACAAAGAGGCCTGTTCTTCCTTTCTGGCACCTTGAAAGGAAAAAAAAATTCCTGAATGAGAAGAAGAATGAAGTGGCTGCTTTGCATGTACAGTGTCTCTTGCCTACAGATTGTGCCAGTGTCGGAGGCTAGGTTTCATAATTGCACTGTGCCAACACACAATTACCCACAATTAAGCTAATTATATAAATACACTATGATTATCTGTAAGATAATGTTATGCAACACTCAAAGAGAAATGGATAGCTCTGAGGTAAATCTGAGGGGACTGGGATAAGGAAAGGAAGGACAATCCAGGCAGTGCCAAGGGACCCCAGCAGCAGGCATTAAAGATAAGACACAGCTTCAGCTTCCATAGCTTGTTCCCCATCCCCCAGGAGCAACAAGTTTTTTCCACCACCTCAGTGAGCTGGTTGCCTGCCCTTCAGATAACCCAAGAATGTTCCCTTTATCAAGATGCTTTGTTAACATAGCAAATTATAAAGGACAATTGTGTTGGAAACCGTATGTAAATTTCAGGCCACTACCACTTCCAGATTGCTGACATTTAAAATCAAGCAATGGGTGCATTTTGTATTTCCATACTATACTGGTGGCTTGTCATTTTCAGATGGTCAGGGACAGAGCAATTAAGCAAAGGTTTACACTGGCATAAAATAACCACTCATTGACAAAAGGCCAGCTTCCAGAACCCTGCGTCTTCTCTGAATACTGGCTGCCAAACTCACATTTTGATAAGTGCATGTTGATCTCTAGCTCTAGAGACAGGAGACAGTGTTTTATATATATATATATATATATATATATATATATATATATATATATATATATATATATATATATAAAACACTTTAGGCTAATATTCCTGAAGTCAGTTTCCTGGATGTTCCTGGATCAGATTTTGTTTGATTTTTGTTTGAGGGCATATTTAAGGCTGTTCAGGGCTTTCTTTTGGCTCTGCACTCAGGGAACACTCCTAGTGGGGCTTAGGGACTAAATAGGGTGCCAAGGATCAAACCCAGATCAACCATGTGCAAAGCAAGAGTCTTACTTGCTCAATTCTCTTTCTCTCTGGCCCCTGAACCAAAATTCTTAATATTTACTCAATAAATAGTTACTGTCTTGTAACTTTAAGCATTCTTCAAATTTGATGTTATAAGTGGAGCAGGAACAACATAATCATGGTCTGTAGGAACCCACCAGGAATTGATGGTTTTACTGTGGGGAGTGGAGGATTTATGTTCTGCTTTTAAGTCATTGTATAACTATTGTTGCTAGTTCTTCACCTTTCTTACTAGCCATGCTGTTGACCATGTGATTAGGTAATTATTCTCCCAAGATATAGATTAACTTCCTTGCTCCATTTTTGGTGGACCTTTTTTATGTGAAGTGCTTTGGCCAATGGAATTCAGGCCAAAGTAACAGTAACTTTGTCCTCAAGAGACAACATATGTTTTCACTCATCATTCAGGGAACCTCCAACCTCTGCCTTGAAAAGAACATGCCCTATGGTCCCAAAAGAATGAGAAACACATGAAGCAGACCTAAACAGATTCTAGAGCCAAAACCAATCAGTGAAGCAGACCTGAACTGGAACTTTCAGCCTGGAGCCAAACCATTCAAGCCCAACTGACACCAGCAATACCACCCATATGACCTTCATAATTTATGAGGGAGACATGAATATAAATTATTATTTACCACTGTGTTTTTGTGATCATATTGTCACACAACATTTTTATGGTGATAGTGTTCTGATCCAAAGACATTTTGACGTTTCACACAAAACTTTATACAGGATGTGCTTTACCTATAGAGATGGTGAACAAAAAAAAATGCTTTACAGATGTAAAGCCAACAAAACTGCTACTAAAACTTTTGGTTTGGGGAAGAGGACTCTAGGAGTGAAAAGACAAAAAGACCATATGCTTTTTATTATTTTTTTAAACTTTCCTTTAGATTTTAGCCAAAAGCATTATTACCTTTTCAAACTAAAAGTAGTTTCTAAAAAGATCATTTAAAAAAAAATTCAACACAGAGAAATTGAGCATTGAAGGCTAAAAAACCTCCCTGGGTTTTAGAATCTGTGTCATTTTATATGAGTGGTTCATTTAAGCTTTACAGCAATCCTGCAAGATGGGTGAATCCTATTCCTATCTTCAAGAGGAGAAAATTAGGTTGTAAAAGTTCTGGAGGTTTACACAAAACCAAACAGCTAAATGAGAAGAGAACATTTGAATTCAAGACTGCCAACCTCAAAATCTTTCCTTCCTACCCTATTTATTGGTTAATTCTGTCACTGTCAAGAAGAGATTTTCCTCATCTGCAAGAGAGAGAGGTTTGGACAGTCACTTCTCTAATGTTCCTGGTAGTCTAAGATTCCACAAGTGAAAATTCACATTATGTAGTAGAGAGTCTTTCCTTTCAGTGAAATACAATCAAATGTCCTTTAAGATCTGTGCTTATTATTTCCAGATCATTAACTGTTTGACATAGAGATTTGGCTGAGAAACTTGAAGCTCAAGTGTTAGAGGATTCTGCCAATTGAAGATCAGTCAAATGTGGATAATGGCTTCTGTTCCTCTAATGCAAGTCTACAAGAAAATGTGATTCGATTTATAAAAATTCTATCAAATGCAGCTTTTTAGGAATTCATCTGTTGAGTACAAGGTACATCTGTGCTATATTATCTAAATAAGTTCCACCTGGTGGACAGATGCCGGTAAAGCTTAAAAGGAAAAATGAAGGGGTGGGAGGGGGAGGGGTGTTATGAAAGTACTTACACATTGTCCCCATTTTAACTTATTTCAGACTATCAAGTGTTCATTTCTAGGTAAAGCCATCATTAAATTGACCAAGCCATGGATGATTTACTTTCATTAACAAACAGAAATGAATTGGACATGAGAAAAATCCTCTCAAATGTTGACAGTTTCAAAAATTGGCGGGGGAGGGGGGTTTGGTATGAGAGAAAAAGTAAAAAGCCATTCATTGTGCAACTGACTTTGCTTATGAAGAAAATCATAAAACGCTCATGGAAGCTCTGTAATGTGAACCCCTGGAGACTTGCTCTAGCTTCTGCTAAAATTGAGGATTCCAACAATGCCAAAGGAAAGTAAGTCATTAAGAAAATTCGAAGTCATGTTGAGGCATTAAGATCAAGGCAGATTATTAGGATGTCTGGGAAAGTCGAACTTAAAGAATATTTTTCAGGTCAACACTATTTAATACACAATTCTTATTACAGTCAGTATTCTGCCTTAGGTGACATTTTAACTTTCAGCAGGAGCTCTCCTTTCTCCCTCCCAACCCCCTGCTCATTTTTCCTCTTAGTATCTATGGCTTCACACAGGACAATGTCATCCATTCTTAATTGGGCCTTTGTAAACCCAAATACCTACAGATTAAAAGTTAGTTTTAAAAGCCAGACATCATTTCATTATGAATATCTGTCTAGACAAAATAGTGATCACTCAACGCTTCTTCCCATCATCTTGTATGTGCCATGACAATAGCAGGCAGACTAATGTGAGACAGACAGACAGATGTATACCTACCTACCTCAGCCCCTAGCCTCAAGTAAACCTTCACATCTTCTACTTCCAATAGAAGCAAAGTAGGATATAAGCTCCAACTAATTATTTTTTAATAGAAATAATGTGCTGTTTATAAAGGTTGCTTTTATATAATAAGTTTGAAGATCTTTTCCTTTTAAAGGCACGAGTGGTTTTCTGCTTTGGGGAAAAGTCAAATATATTCACTCTTATTTGCATTTGTATTGAGGATTAAATCCAAAGTATTAAGAGGAAAATATTGGTTTATTCTTAATTTTGTCCACAATAGAAAACCTGTGTCGAATTGTAAATCTTTGATCTTAAATCAACAGATAGAGTGTGAAAAAGGAACATTCTTAGGAAATTGTGTTAACTCAGAAGTACTTCCTGTCAACTATTTATTCTGCAAAACAGTGATCTTGAAAATAAACCATTTAATGATGATAAATTCATAGTGGGGTCGAGGCAGGGCATCAGGTCTTAGCCTCAAATCAGTTTTTTTTTCCAAAATGAATTCTCCTTTTGGATTGTTATTTAAAATCTCCAGAGTGAATCCTCAATCTTCCAGTGTGTATACATTTTTAGAAACAATTTTATTAAAGTTTATTCTTCTTATGTTATCACTGGGTAGCTGTGGTTCCAAATGAGATGTTGTATGTGATATAAACAAAATTAGAGTTTGAAAAATTACTAAACAAGTTAGTATTGTTTCCTTAAATTTTATCATTAAGGGACCACATATTTATTCTATTATGATTTCACTACACTTGACCTTCTATTTTCCTAAGAAACACTTTTAAACTCATTTGAGCCACATAGAAAAGATTAATTTAAATACATCAGAATTCTATTCTTTACATACACACACCCCCCCCCAAAAAAAAAGAAATGAAGAAAAAGAAAGAAAGAAAAAAAGAAACCACTAGGGTGTTCTATGCTCTTTGTGAGATTTGGTGACTAAATATTTTTAATAATTCCAAATGTCAAATCCTCTATCAGAGGATTATTTGCATCTATTACGGGTGTTCCAAGCATTGTTGTAGGACCTTTAAAGTAATTTCAAAGTTTTGACCACATCAATATTTTTGTATGAAATCTCAGTGCTGTAGCAACTTTGAGGAAGACTTTGCTTAGTTGTGTCTCTCCATAGGGACAGTTACAAAGGGCCCCAAACCCCAAACTCATTACAATCTATATAAATAATACCTCCTGAAATTTTGTAACTAAAAACTCTATGTATGTCCTACTCTGTTCAGAAAAAAATGGTGATTGACTTGAAGTTATTCTCTCAATCTTCATAGAAAGACCTTTACGATACCCTTTTTATCACTCTAAGTTAGAATTATAATTTTTCCATAAGTTTATTTTTCACCCTGTTGAATCACGGAGTGTTGGCTCTATTTTACTGCTAATTTTTATTAGCAATTATACAATTTTATTTTATGATATTTTGTTAAATTTCTGAATCTTTTTAAATAAATAATAACTGCCTTCTGGAGGTATTTAGGTTTTGTATATTTTCACATCACATTTGATTTTTATAAGACCAAAGAGGCAAGGTTAGAAACATTTCTATCTTGAAGTTAGTGAGATGGCCTGAGTTAATGTTAGTCAAAGGCTTGGAATTTAAGCTTCAGATGTGGTTGAGAACTTTACTGCTGGTATGATTTTCCTTTAATCTTTCATAAAGCAAAAAAAATAAATAAATAAATAAAAATAAAAGGCAGTTTAGAGAGATTGGAAAAAATGATAGAAACTCTTAAAAAATCTAAGAATAGGAATTGGTCATTGGCCCCACTTAACCAGTTAGGTTTATAGGTCACATTAATCAATATTTGGTTTCATAGCAGATGTGGAGGAAGTGAAAAGTCTGGGTTCCTAAAGAACCCAAGAATACTGAAAAGTATCACATTTCACACACATGGAGAAAAATGGAGAGGGGGGGGGGAAAGATTTATATCTGAAAGCAATAAGGATGAAAAACACAACTCAAGTCATCAAAATCACTGCTGAGAAACTAGATTTGAATGCTGCTTAGGGTTTTCTTAATTAAATTTCACATCAGAAAACATGCAAGACAAGCAAACATCTTATTTAGTATGAGCGTGATTTGGAGGCCCATCTTGAGGGAGAGGAGTTTGGAATCACACATATCAGTCTGTAGAAGGCTTTTCTATCTGTCTTTGTCTCTGCTACGCTCTGGTAATTAAAGTGTAGTCTTTTGTGTCTTTTTCACATCTTTACCTTTTGTTTGCTCAACAAACTAGTCTCTCTTGGAGGACAGCCTCTCACTAAGCATGATTGAGAGTACAAATATTTTTTTGTTTTGTTTTGTCTTTTTTTGTGTGTGTGTGTGGTTTTTGGGTCACACCCGGCAGTGCTCAGGGGTTACTCCTGGCTCCATGCTCAGAAATTGCTCCCGGCAGGCACGGGGGACCATATGGGGCTCCGGGATTCGAACCGATGACCTTTTGCATGAAAGGCAAACGCCTTACCTCCATGCTATCTCCCGGGCCCCTGTTTTGTCTTTATGGGTTACACCCGACAGTGTTCAGGGGTTACTCCTGGCTCTACGCTCAGAAATTGCTCCTGGCAGGCTCAGGGGACCATATGGGATGCCGGGATTTGAACCATCGTCCTTCTGCATGCAAGGCAAAAGCCTTACCTCCATGCTATCTCTCCGCCCCCGAGTACAGAGATTTTGACAAAGAAAAAGCAAAAAAGAGTGGGGGGAGCCTTGAATGATTTTTTAAAAAAAAGATATTAAAAACATGGGATTCTGGTGGGGGGAATTAGCAAAATTAAATTTGGAGAGGGAGAAAAATTGCTCCCATCCATGGACTCCAACACATCAACTCAGGCACTTGTTAAGGCTACCATATATGCAATGTCCCAGGCACTCTCAGCATGATGATAGCATTAGATAAAGTCTTATGTTCCCTCCATCCTTTCAAGTTTTATGATATTCTTCTTTCCATGGCTGCATAAACCTATTTGCACTCAGGTTCAGCAAATCACACAGCTTGATGCTAGAAACCATGCATATGCATTTCCGACAGGGTGACTATGTAGCACAATCATAGCCTACTAATAATCTGAATCAGTTGTTTATTGGTGCAGTTATTTTAAGGTCAACATGTGACTGCTTGGTGGCAGATTGGTAAGCAGAGGAAAACAGGAAATGAATAAAATAATTTATTAACATTGAAAATAACAAATTGAAAGGTGTTGGGTCCTGGGGTAAATAGTACTTGGCTGTTACAAATGGGAATTTTCCAAAGAAAGGTCTTACCTGGGAGAATTTTCCAAAATTTGCTTGTGATGTGATGGAAAAAACCTAATTTTGAAACAGTGTGATTATTGAACATGTCTGTAAGAATATAGAATTGTGTACAACTATTACATGAATATTGTCATTTAAATATAATTTCAGTTTTCATGATTTGGGCAAATCCTAAAAATAAAAGGGGAGGAATCTGAAAGAGAAAAAGAAGTTTTCATTGTGTCTCCACCATGTGCCAGATTGAGTAGTCAATGTTTTTACAAATACCCGTGTATTACAGCAAGCCTGGAGTTAGAATAGCTACTTTACAAATGGAAATAAAATAGTTTGGAGAGGTTAAACAACTTTTAAAGCTTAAACAGCTTAAAAAAAGAGGTTTGTGTCTGAAACAGGATCCTTATCTTTTCTTGAACAGTAAGGCTGTCCTCATGCAAAATATTCACTACAATAAGAGAATTTATAGTAAGAAGTGAAAAACATTTAGAAGAAATGCAGTTTAGACCTTTTTCCTAGTTAAATGGGCCTTTAAGGGATGATAAATTCACTTTTACAAATTTACAAATCATATTTAATTCCATTTGAAAAATTAAATGTTAATATTTTATTGAAATATATAGTTATAGAGTATTATTGAAAATCAAAAAAAACATTTGCTTGAGCCTAATTTGCTCCCCTGTCTTTTCCCTGGTCTGAGCAATGACCCAGAAAGCAGATAGGAAGAAAAGAAGTAGGTCTGAGAAATTGTCATTAAGACAGCCTAAAGGTACTATTCAACAACAGCAAAAAAAAAAATAAATAATAAACAACTGACAAATTATAAACAAGAATGTTCACTGCATTATCTATAGTGTCAAAATTTGGCAATATACAATAATATAGGAGAACAGAAAAAGAAAGCTTATTTGGATAATGGAAACTTTTCAGTCATTTGCTAATGGGAGACAGAGGCCTGGAATTTTCTTTACCTTTTTATTTTGTGACTGTTTAAATTTTTTCATAATAAAAATATCTTAAATTCTGGAGTGCATCTGTTGACATCCTTAAAAATAATTTTTGCTATCTTATATATTCACCATCTTAAAAATATTTTATATGTGGGGGCCGGGCGGTGGCGCTGGAGGTAAGGTGTCTGCCTTGCCTGCACTAGCCTAGGATGGACCGAGGTTCGATCCCCGGTTTCCCATATGGTCCCCCAAGCCAGGAGCGACTTCTGAGCGCTTAGCCAGGAGTAACCCTTGAGCGTCACTGGGTGTGGCCCAAAAACCAAAAAAATATATATATGCATTTTATGTGCTAGGCAGCACGGCAGTAGGGCATTTGCCTTGCACATGGCTGACCTAGGACTGACTGCGTCTCATTGGTCACCCAAGCCTGGAGTGATTTCTGAGCGCATAGCCAGGAGTAATCCCTGAGCATCACCAGGTGTGGCCCAAAAAAATATATACTGGCAAGTACTTGGAGATTCAGACAGGAATACTTTCTTGTCAGCATGTGGTTCTCGGCTTATTCTTTTTCCTATTTTTGTCACTATGTCATTCCAACAGGGATAGCCTTTGCCACTAAATGTGGACAGCATAAAACAGTACACTGACAATGTAGCACAAGTCTGGTATATAAGCAGGGAATAAACCTTTGCTGTTCAGAGTCTCTAGGACGATTGCTGCCACCACATAACTTCATGTATCTTGGTGGTTCAAGAGAACAGTGAAATTTGACAAAAGAATATTCACCTTGCTTCCTCCTGTCAGCTTTGTGCAGATCTCATTATCTGGACATTCTTCATTTAAGATAACATAAATAGTCAGAATCCACAGGATCTAGCAGATTATCTAGTCTAGTTAAAAGTACTTGGACCCACATTCTGCCTGGAGGCACAGCAGCACACAGCAATACCCAAAACCCTCCAACAGAAATGGCTCGGCTGTACAACTCAACCTTATCAAACTGCCAAACCACCAAATTTGTTCCAGATCTATAGATTCCTTGGCCTCAAAGTCACACACTGTAAGTAGCATGACACCTCAAAATTTCATGGTAGTATCAACCTACTAGATGATCGCAGCCATCTGATTGGAAAGTTACATAGAAGACCACCAAGGTTAGTGAGGCTAAGAGTAACACAGAAGGCTCAACTAGCACTTACCACAGCCCAGTAAATCCTCAGATAATGACTTTAGTGAGAGATGTAATATCCATTACATATTAAACCTTAGTGATTTGGTTTTTGGATTTTTTTGTTTGTTTGTTTGTTTTTGGTTTTGGTTTTTGGGTCACACCCGGGAGCGCTCAGGGGTTACTCCTGGGTCTATGCTCAGAAATCGCTCCTGGCAGGCTCAGGGGACCATATGAGATACCAGGATTCAAACAACTGACTTTTTTTAAAAGCCTTACCTCCATGTTTTCTCTCCCACCCCATTGATTTGTATTTTGATAGTTCCATTTGATGTTGTGTTATGGCAAACAATATGAAGTAAATTGAATACAGAGGAAACATTAGTCAGGGCCAATTCCTTATTTGTTCTGCATTATATCATATATTATATTATTTAAAATAATAGCCTATAATTTTCATATTAGCATATATTACAGTGAGATATAATCACATAGTAGTATTAATAATGTGTTATATAATCTATATTTTACATAATGTGTGTCATTAAAATAGTTTTGTGTGTCATTAAAAGTCTTTATGTTTATATTATTTATTGTATTTATATTTTTTATATATATAACACAATATATGTGTATATATATGTATGGTATATTATACATAACAAACCATGTTATATTAACATGTTTGTTTTATTGTATAATATATTAACATGTTATATTTTATATACATACATATGTAATATATTCTTTGTCTCCTTTATTAGACTAAAAGTCTCATGAGGACAGAAATGTTTTACCAGTTATAACTAACTCTTGCAATAGAAATTGATGAGTAATTATAATGAAAATTTTATCTGTATTCTATTATAACCCCATATTATCACATTTTGTCCTCATAACCTGGAAACTGCAAAACTGATTTTTTTTTTGGGGGGGGCCACACCTGGTGACACTCAGGGTTTACTCTTGGCTATTCGCTCAGAAGTCGCTCCTGGCAGACACAGGGGACCATATGGGGAACCGGGGGATCGAACTGTGGTCCATCCTAGGTTAGGCAGGCAAGGCAGGCACCTTACCTCCAGCGCCACCGCCCGGCCCCCAAAACCGATTTTTTAAAAAATTACACCTAGAAGAAATTTCCCAAGATCAAAATTGAATTATGGAGTTTATGGTGCTCAGGGGTTACTCCTAGCTGTCTGCTCAGAAATAGCTCCTGGCAGGCACGGGGGACCATATGGGACACCGGGATTCAAACCAACCACCTTTGGTCCTGGATTGGCTGCTTGCTAGGCAAACGCCGCTGTGTTATCTCTCCGGACCCCCCCACCCTTTTTTTAATGAGCGGGGCTTACCCTTCGGTGCTTAGAACTTACTCCTGACTCTGCAGCTCTGTGCTCAGAAATCACTCCTGGAGATCATATAGGATGCCGGGGATCTAAAAAGGTTTGACTGTGTGCAAGGCAAATGCCCTACCCGCTGTGCTATCACTCTAGCCCTGCTGTGGCCTTTTTTTTATGCTAATAATTCCTATTTTTCCCCACCCCACTCATTCTTATATTTGATTTAGGCTTTACAACAGCAGCTTAACAAGATCCATTAGATTTATTATCATCTTTTAATAGGTTAGAAAAGAAAGATAAACAAAAAATAAGGAATTTAATTAACATTTTTTTTTTTTTTTGGTTTTTGGGTCACACCCAGCAGTGCTCAGGGGTTACTCCTGACTTCATGCTCAGAAATTGCTCCTGGCAGGCACGGGGGACCATATGGGGCACCGGGATTCGAACAGATGACCTTTTGCATGAAAGGCAAGCGCCTTACCTCCATGCTATCTCCCGGGCCCCTAATTAACATTTTTGACTAATCTTTACTGAGTACCAGCCAAGACCAGGCACTACACTATGCACTAAGAATTAAGTATTAGATTTAGACATAACATTCCTTTTCTTTTAAAGTTTACAAACATGTGGGCAGTGAGAGTGAATGAAGTGTATCAGAAGCTTTGGTACCCCTCAACATACTTCAAGTCAAACTAATTCTGAAGGTGATAGTACTGGTAGCATATCACCCCAATTACTCATCTAATAATTTCTGTTTTCTGTACCTGGAGCTATTTTGACTTACATATAGTCAGAAAGAGACAAGGAATTAACTCTTATGCATGAAAACTTCAACAGAAGATAGGAGCTAGTGAATAAAATCTCTCATTCCTAATTTAAACCAAGGCTACTGGCAGGTAAATAAATATAATTTTATTAAACAATCATCTTTAGTGCTATCAAGAAGGCAAATACTTCTAGTGAGAAGCATAGTCAACAGGCAAAATTTATAATGCCAATTGCTCTGATATGTTAGAAAGTGTTAATTGATACAGAGAAAAAAGAAAATAATTATGGGGAGGATAGGGATAGAGGTGAGGTTGTAGCTATAAATTATAAGTAGGGTTTTTTTGGTAGGCCTAGTGAGAACTTAATATTTGAGAAAACAATTTAAGAATTATGAATTATCATGTAGCTATCTGGAAAAAGATCATTGCAATCAGAGAGAACCACTGCAAGAATTCTATAGCCAGGTAGTTCCAAGTGTGCAAGGTAACGCAAGGAACTGTTAAGAAGTTGGACACAGAAGTGGGTATAATGTAGTTCACGATGCCAGAAAAGTTAAAAGAATAGACCACTCAGGTCCTTTCCTACCTTTACAAAAAGATTTTATCTCTCAGTCAAGGGGGAACAGTGTAGAATCCTGGGATCTAAAATGATTGACCTAATTTATTGGGTAAATAAATAAATAATTAATAGTTAACTTGATAAAGGGTTGATCTAATTATTTATTAAAAGCTTGGGGCTGACGAGGTGGCGCTAGAGGTAAGGTGTCTGCCTTGCAAGCGCTAGCGAAGGAAGGACCGCCATTCAATCCCCCGGCATCCATATGGTCCCCCCAAGCCAGGGGCAATTTCTGAGCACTTAGCCAGGAGTAACCCCTGAGCATCAAATGAGTGTGACCAGAAAAAGCAAAAAAAAATAAAAAATAAAAAGCTATTGTAATAATTCAGAAAATAGTGTCTGGAATCAAAAGACTCATTAGAAAAAAAAGGAGATTAATTCTAGATTGATTTCAAAGTAGAGTCAGTGAGATTTTTTTTTTTTTTTGGTTTTTGGGTCACACCCGGCAGTGCTCAGGGGTTACTCCTGGCTCCATGCTCAGAAATTGCTCCTGGCAGGCACGGGGGACCATATGGGGCACCGGGATTCGAACCGATGACCTTTTGCATGAAAGGCAAACGCCTTACCTCCATGCTATCTCCCGGGCCCCAAGTCAGTGAGATTTTAAGGTAAAGCTGATGAGATTAGATATCTCTCTTCGAAAAAAAAAA
>PVKC010021978.1:0-17916 GCA_004027635.1 Crocidura indochinensis
TTTTTTTTTTATGTTTTTTTTTTTTTTTTTTTTTTTTTTTTTTTTTTTTTTTTTTTTTTTTTTTTTTTGGTTTTTGGGCCACACCCAGTGACGCTCAGGGGTTACTCCTGGCTATTCGCTCAGAAGTCGCTCTTGGCAGGCACGGGGGACCATATGGGAACCGGGGGATCGAACCGTGGTCCGTCCTAGGCTAGCGCAGGCAAGGCAGCAGGCACCTTACCTCCTGCGCCACCTCCCGGCTCCCATATTTTATGTCATTTTTAAAAAGAAAAAATGTTTAAGGGTGGGCAAAAAAGAAAAAATGTTTAGTAGCTGAGGTTTTTCTCCCTCACCTCCTTATGCCATTCATATCTTTCTTGCAGATCATGTTTCAAGCATATGGAGACAAGCAGGGACCATTGCATGGAATGTTAATCAATACTCCGTATGTGACTAAAGATCTACTCCAATCTAAGAGGTTTCAAGCACAGTCCCTAGGGACAACATATATATATGATATCCCAGAAATGTTTCGGCAGGTAAATGGCTAACTGGGGGGTTCTGACATGTTCCTGAGAAGAATTGTGTTTTTGTTACTGTTTTGGTTTTTTGAATTTCAGCAAATGCAGCTTTGAAAGTGACACTTCCAACGAAAGTATTTACTCTCTTTTCTGTGCCAACTCAGATGTAAGATAATGGTTTATGAACTTTTAGGAGTGATAAGAATAGAAGCCTTCATAGAATCCAAGTGAGAAAACCTAAACCACATGTGCTTGTGGCATTAATTTACACTGACCTATATAATGAATTATGTTCAGGTACATAGTTCCTAAGCCTATACACAAATTATGTGTATTAAAAAGAAGTATGAAATTGTAGTTCTCATTTTCCTATTTTTAAGATAACCCAGGTTCCTAGCTGATAGCATAACTTAATATGATGAGAATCAATACAGATAACATATACGGATGGATATAGAGTTCATGGTACACAGTTTAAAATATCCATTCTTTTGTGGGAGATTTATTATAGCTGAATAAAAACTAGCGTAAGAAAATATGACAATAAGAATCTCAACCTCTATATGAAAATAAATTCCTTTGATCTGTATGGTGAATCATCTCTATGCTGCAGATTTTTCTTCCATCAATAGAAGGCAAGAAAAGTATATCACCAGCAGAAAATGCAATAGATAAGAATAAGGAATCAAAAGAATACTGAATTTGTCCTTTAAAAAAATTCTATGACTAGGGGCCGGGCGGTGGCGATGGAGGTAAGGTGCCTGCCTTACCGCGCTAGCCTTGGACGGACCGCGGTTCGATCCCCCGTGCCCCATATGGTCCCCCAGGCCAGGGGCGACTTCTGAGTGCATAGCCAGGAGTAACCCCTGAGCGTCACTGGGTGTGGCCCAAAAACAACAACGACAAAAAAAAATTCTATGACTATAGGATTTTCACAAGTCTTCTAATTAATACTGCCAGTATTAGCACATTTGAATTTTATTAGTTGATGTGACCTTGGTAGTCTATATATAATTTCTATATTATTTACAAAGACAAGAGATTTTCTGTTTGTAGCTATTTGTTTTCAAGTTCAAGCTCTTGAAACATAGCTCTCTTCATTCAGTGTTACTGGCATTGTTAGTCTAAAAGGAGAGTGAGTGTTGTTTCTGTTCCCCGGTGCCTATAAATAAAAATCATATATAATTCTTTGTATAGAATAGCCATTGATGCAGTGAATGGGGCTTACAGGTATGAATAAATCATGTTGGTTTTAAATGGTGCTTTGAGGCAAGCAAAGAGAGAACTGAACTAGTTCCTACTTCATGAGAATTTGTTTTGTTTATGTGATGTTGGAAAGGGAAGTGATAATTATTTTTCCATGAATAGGTATATCTCTTTGAAAATTTGAACTAAGTTAATATGTTCTGACCTCGAAGCTAATTCCTACAGCTCTGAAAAGATTCAATCACTCAGCTGTTTTGACTGTACTTATATTCATTGCAGTGCTATTTACAATAGCCAGAATCTGGAAACAACCTAGATGCCCGACAACAGATGAGTAGCTAAAGAAACTGTGGTACATATACACAATGGAATACTATGCAGGAAAAATGCAGGAAAAATACTATGTCAGGAAAAATGAAGTCATGAAATTTTCTTATACATGAATGGACATGGAAACTATTATGCAGAGTGAAATAAGTCAGAGGGAAAGAGATAGACATAGATTAGTCTCACTCATCTATGGTATTTAAGAAAAATAAAAGACATTATTGTAATAATACACAGAGAAAATAGAAATGAGGGCTGAAAGGACCAGCCCATGATATGAAGCTAACCACAGAGTGGTGAGTGCAGTTAAAGAAACAACTACTACCAACAACTATCATGGCAATGATAGTGAGTGAGCGAAATAGAATGCCTGTCTTGAACACAGGCAGGGAGTGGGGGAGGAAGGGGACGGAGGGCGCACTGGTGGTAGTAATGTTGCACTGAAGAAGGGGGGTGTTTTTTGTTGTTTTTTTTTATAACTTATGGCCAACTACAAACATGTTTGTAATCATGGTGCTTAAATAAAGGTATTAAAATAAAATCAGCTGTTTCTTTTGGTTGGAAAAATGTCTGATAGTAGCATGTAAAAGACATGTGAAAAATAATTCTAAATCTATTTTAGTTAAATAGAAATTAGTGCGACTTTCAGATTCTTAGAAAAAAATCTTGGAAAAGAAAGAGAAAACATTTTTTGTTGATGTTAACATGCATTCATCTCTAATATGTTAAACTTTTCTCCTTCCCTAGTCTATGATCAAGCTGTGGGAGTCTATGTCTGCTCAGGCATTCCTTCCACCACCCCCTTTGCCTTCTGACATACTGACATACACTGAACTCGTGTTGGATGATCAAGGCCAGTTGGTCCACATGAACAGGCTTCCAGGAGGAAATGAGGCAAGTAGTTGAATCATCCAATCCCCTTTCTTATCTCTGTACCTGTTAGTACCAGATTTCCTAAGGGTGGTCATTAAATGTTATCAATTAAGATCAAAGTGACTTGGGAAGCATGTTAGAATTCTTTAGAGGGAGAATATTGATAGCAAAAATTATTATCAATCTTTCATTTATGATTAATGTGTTTTTTTAAGACTGCTGTTTCTGTTAAGTATATATACTAAATTAAGATGTAGGTGAAGACTACAGAGATAATAATGTCTTACACATATCTGGTCCTGGTTCCATTACTGGCACCACATTACCATCCCCTGAGTATAGATGGGTGTGGCCCCTAAAACAAAATAGTTAGAGATGAAAGGATTGTCTAAAGTCTACTTCAAAGTAATGGAGGTAATTGAGTATGAGAGTTCAGATGAAGGAAGATTGGTTACGATTTCTTCATTCAAAACAGATGATGGATACATAACAAATAATCCTCTGAGTTTTTGTTTGAACATTTGAGATTACCTATAATAAAAGCCTTTAAAATTATTTTGATTGATACTTTTCTTTGTTTGAGTGCTACTTTTGGTAAGTTTCCCCTGCTCAGAAAATTTGATGTGGCACTATCTGAGCAGGGTAGATATGTTTTTTTCTTTTTTTTTTTTTTTTTTCTACCACCCCTAGATATGCATTTCTTAAAAGCACTTAGTTAGAACCAAGGATGTAAACATAAAAGAAAGTTACAGAGAAACCATGTCTGCTAGTTATCTAAGAATATATTTTCTAGCCTTGAATTTCTCATATTGTGCACTATTTATTAACAATGACTTGGAGTCATATTCTGCTCCATACTGTACACCCTATTGCTAATAGTTATTTTAACTATGTATTAAAATCTTCCTAATCTTAACTATATATTTTTGATTATTTATTGTTTGGGGTCACACTCAGCAGTGCTTAGGGATTACTCCTGGCTATGGTATCAGGGTTCACCCCTGGCTGACTAGGGGACCATATGGAGTGACAGGGAATTGAACCCAGGTCTGCCACATGTAATATAAGCACCTTACCTGCTGTATTTTCTCTCCAGCCCTAGTCTAATTTCTTAGGAGTAATCTTTACCTGATTGTTCACAATAAAATAGTCTAAGTAGGCATAGGTATTAATAGGCATTTCCTTCCTCTTTATATAATATTTTTTTGCCAAAAGAAAGGAAAAAAAACTCTCATTGGGGGGGCCTGAGCCATAGCACAACAAGTAGGGTGTTTGCCTTTCACATATCCAACCCGAGACAGACCCGGGTTTGATTCCTGACATCTCATATGGTCCCCTAAACCTGCCAGGAACAATTTCTGAGTGTGGAGCCAGGAGTAGCCCTTGAGAATTTCTGGGTGTAGACCCAAACCAAAACAAACAAACATACAAACAAACATTGTGTATACAAGGTGTTTGAATGAATTTTTTTTTTGGTTTTTGGGCCACACCCAGTGACGCTCAGGGTTTACTCCTGGCTATGCGCTCAGAAGTCGCTCCTGGCTTGGGGGACCATATGGGGAACTGGGGGATCGAACCATGGTCCATCCTAGGCTAGCGCAGGCAAGGCAGGCACCTTACCTCCAGCGCCACCGCCTGGTCCCTGTTTGAATGAATTTGAATAGTACAATAGTGGTTATTCAAAGTTGCTGATTTGATATTAATATGCTGCAAGCTTTGGACTAGATAGGAAGTATCAGATTTAAAGGGAGTTCTTTTAATCTAATGCCTTGACAAATAGCAAAGGGAAAAATCTATGGAATAAAATACATAGAACGTATAGAATTTTGACAAGAGTAGACATATATTTATTCATACGCAAAGTTGCCACAGAGGTTTGTGCAGCTTTACACCTTCTATTTATTGGCCCCCTCAATACCAAAGAAAAGCTTTATTATGCTTGCTTGAAATTCTGACTCATTGAATAGCTCAGTCTTCAGGAATGGAAGACACTCTTGTGAACATGGAGCTGAGAAAAGAACACTTTTAACTAATGCAATTAAAACACAAAATGAGATTTTTGGCCATGTTAAAGCTAGCAGCAATGCTGTGCAAAACCTCTTACCATGATCTTTCTCTCTTGCTTTCTCTCTGTTCTCATTCTGAGTTTGAGCGAATAGAGACTGGGGGAATAGTGAAGTCCCAGAGGGACAGAGCTCTGTTCTTGCTGAAATTACAAGCACAGAGCTGCCTGGGCATGAACATGTAGTGTTTACTCTGCCAGTATGAATACAAATAGTCTTATTATACAGAACTCTGTACCCAAAGACCACACGCATTCGCACACGTGCCCGGACACACACACACACACTCACACACACACACACACACACACACACACACACACACACGAATAAAAAATTAAAGGTTTTCTTTAACCCTTTTAAGACCTAACAAACCTAAGTGGAAAGGGGATGTCTTAAATAGCTGCATAGGACTATACAACAAATAGTAAAGTCAGTAGAGGGATAGCATGTTTCCATTTGCCTGATGTTTTACTGTTATGAATTCTAGAAATATGAAAAATGATTCTTTTTTTTTTTTGCCTTTTTGCAAGTTTCCACCTTTTTTTTTTAAGTTCTTTTTTCCCTGGATCTATGATTGCCTATTTTCTTTGTTCTCTTTTCCTTCAAATGATTGACTAGGGTTGAGGCTGAGTGTTCACTTGCTATTGCTGAGTCTCTGAGCTCAGGAGAAGTGAAACCATGATGTTCTATTGTGAACAGTTAGTGACGAATGCTCAGGATGGCTGGTAAAGTCAGTCAGTGGCTGTAGTTAGATTATAGGGCACTGCATGACAGGAATGAGTTTGGGGTATTAATATCAAACTCTGTTACTGATAACTTGGACATACAATGGAGCATGTCCACTGCAAAACTGACCAGTCTAAAGATGGAGTTTCAACAGTCAGAACTGTGAGGGACATCTGTGCCTAAGAGATGACGAGGTGTCAGGAGGATATATTTCCTCCTGCTGAGCCCAGTTTTATCAGGTCAAGTTGACTTTCAGCTATTGCAGTTTAATTTTCTTTAGCCAAAGAGACAAGTTTGTCATGAGCCTGGCACTCTACATATTACCCCAAGAATGATGTGAGGGGAAGGTAAAGAGCTCATGCTGATGAGATTTGGAGCAAATCTGTCCTGTCCCAAAGAGAATGGGCACCTGAACAGAGCCTTGAAATATAGTTTTATTAAAAAAAAAAAAAAGGTAAAAAATTGACCTGTTAATGTCCTGAGAGCCAAGGCTCAATGTAAATGCGTTGGTGCTATATAGACATTAAATCATCATAATGTGGTATACTCCAAAGTTGATGACTCTTCCAGGTCATCATTTGGGTGATATTGCAGTACCCTGAAGGATTAGAGCTTCTTGGTTTAAAGCTAACACATGGATATAAGAAATAAAGGTAAAACAAGAGATTCCTGCAGTTTCCCCATGAATTGAGATGTGTTCCCCCATAATCAAAAGCAGAAAACCTGCACTTACCAGACTATCGGCGGTATGGGTGGTCAGGCTCCCTTCCCTGTTTTTTTCCAGGACAGTAAATAGGTAAAATGGTGATGGGACCAGGACTTGGAACAATTCAGTTCCATTTAGTTTTAGGTAACTTGTATGCCATTTAAGGAAGAATATTGGCTATTTCAGCAGAGATGTGACCGGCATTCTGAACATTGTATCCAAGTTAAAAGCTGGAGAAAGGTTGCTTTTTCTCATGTGGTATTAGCGCCTGGCTTCTTTATCTTTTCTCTACCTCTCAACAAAGATATGACTGAAGGAATGAATGAAGACATAACTGAAGTCAGTTTATGCATGATGAACCAGTCTTGGTGATCACATTTTTTTTCATTATCAGGTGTGAATGGAGTTGTGTTTAATATAAATTTAGAATAGGAAGAAAAAAAGATGTAGACTAAATCTGTGAACTGTATTTCTTACAGTAGCTTAAGATCAGAGTTGTTCCGACTTAAAAATAAAGTGTCAAGTAAAAGTAGAAATTGAGGAAAATATGATTGTAGCATAGTCTAAACTGATTTTGGTGGTACTGCCATGGTGGGCTCTGTATGTAAATAACAGCTAGAGAAATATGTGCTGGTAAGCCTGGATACAGAGCAAAGGCAGGGAACCAACAGTTCCGCTTTCACCACTTCTCAAATTTGAGGCAATTGTTTTCATTTTCCTGCCAACCTACTAACCCGTTTTGATCATTTGGTGGAGGCTATAATTGCAGGTGGGAACATTTTGAGTAACAGTTCACAATCTGATGCAGCTGCTTTCACACTAAGTCCATTATTGAAAGGCTCAGACTAGGATCAAGCCAACAGCTGTAACTGACTTGACAAAGAACAACTTAACTTTTTCTGGTTGGACAAGGGAAACACTAGCCTTCTCAAAACCATGTTCTTACTTATTCTAACATAAGTGATTAGCATTTTTCATGATTTTTTTTTTTTGGTTTTTGGGTCACACCCGGCAGTGCTCAGGGGTTACTCCTGACTCCATGCTCAGAAATTGCTCCTGGCAGGCATGGGGGACCATATGGGGCACCGGGATTCAAACCGATGACCTTTTGCATGAAAGGCAAACGCCTTACCTCCATGCTATCTCCCGGGCCCCATATTTTCTTTTTCAGCTCTAGGAACTACATTATGAATTTCTAAATTGGACAATGATGAAAGATACAGAGGCAATATATAATATTTTAGTGTGGATAGAAAGTAGGACCCTGTTTTCCTTACTTTTTTTTAAAATGTGGGCTTTTTAATAGCATGAGCCCTTGTTTTCCTTTCTATCATTTCTGTCGTAATGAAAAGCTGAAATGAAAAGAAAAGAAGGTGAAACCCAGTTTTTAAAAGCAGTGATAATAGATATGGGGTAAATACTGAAGGGATTGGTAATAAGTGCCTGGAATTCTTGCATGGTATTACATGTTTTCATTAAGGACTAGACAGTATAAGGATTAAGGTGCTTGACTTGAAAGATGTTGACCCTGTTTCAATCTCTGGGACCACATGGTCCCATAAGCACCATTGGGAACAAAATCCAAGCACAAAGCCAGGTTCATGCACCACTGGGTCCAGGCCAACCCCCATTTCCAAATAAACAAAATTTGCTTGAACATATATATAATAAGTAGATTTTTTCTTAAAATGTTTTTGAGAAAAAAGTATACCCTAAGTTGAATACACTTTGGTAACAGAATCCATACATACTACCAGAATGAAATGCTGTAATGCTCTAAGACTTCATTTTTTCAGAATGGGCACTAGGTGTCAGGGTTTTTCCTTGTCAGCAGCCAAACATCTAAAGCAAACCTCTTGAATTACCCTGTTTGGTGAGGCAAACACAGTGGTACTCTTTCCTTTCATTCAATCCTTTTCTTCGCATTTGTATAGGAGACTTTACTTATTATTATTATTATTATTATTATTATTATTATTATTATTATTATTATTACAACATAAACTGTATTATTATTTTATTTTTATTGTGGAGGCCACTGCTGATAATATTCAAGGGCCACCAGGGCTGTACCAAGTTTAAAGACCATGCATCGAATCAATAACCTTGAACACGCCACTTGAACCACGTCCCTGGCTTTGCAATTGTTTTTTAACTGTTTGGATGAAGATCTGTTGAACTTTCTTTTTTGGGTCACACCCGGCAGTGCTCAGGGGTTACTCCTGGCTCCATGCTCAGAAATTGCTCCTGGCAGGCACAGGCAACCATATGGGGCACCGGGATTTGAACCGATGACCTTTTGCATGAAAGGCAAATGCCTTACCTCCATGCTATCTCCCGGGCCCCATGAACTTTCATATTCTTACAAGAGACTTTTGTATTTTGGGTCACACCCAGTGGTCTCAGGCTTCTCCTGGCTTGATACCCTAAAGTTGCTTCCACTGGTGCTCAGGGGCCCATGTGTTACTGGAAATTAAACCCAAGTCTGTGGCACACAAAGCATGTATACCTATCCTTTGAGCTATATCTCCTGGGCTGGGACTCGGTTTTCGTTTTAGAATTATAGGCCACAACCTGTAGTCTAAAATAGCTTAAGAGCTATTTCTGAATCTACGTTCCAAGGGAATTTGCTCTTAACAATGCTCCAGGTGGTACTATTTCTCTGACCCAAGAAATTTGTTTTGAGTCCATACCTGGTCCTAGCTCTACACTCAGGGTTCTCTCATTGTAGGTCCAGGGGGGCCATATGGAATGCCAGGGATCAAGTCCCTTTTATTTCATCATATGCAAAGCAAATAAATGCCTTATCTGCTGTAATATCACTCTAGCTCCACATCCCACCCCCAAGAGATATAGTTTAAAGAAAATTATTCCAAAGGAAAAGCATCACTTCAAGACTGGCTGCCAGGCCAGAGGGGTAGACAGTGGGCTTGCCTTCATGTGGTTTAATCCCCAGAATTCCTATATGCTTCCCAGCCAAGGGTGGGGAGGGCAGAAGGACTGGCTGCCTTCATGACATGTATCTTGGTTATAGTCTACTTTAGATTCTTAGGAGTGAAATGGTGGGAATGGTAAGGAAATAGGGAATTTAGTTCTATTATTGCTCCGTTTTACTAGTACATAATAAAAATCCAATGGGTGTTTTATTGTTGACAGTGTGTTATGTCCATTTCTACCAAGGCATAAAATGAAAAATTTTAAAGAAAAAAGAATGAGAAACTAAATTTCCTTGTATTTACCAAGTAACTAACAAATCTTAACATTTTCAGACTGCTCACTTACGTGTTCTTCTTGAAATTTGTGATTTGTTTATAAAATATTTAGAAATTGTGTAGGGAAAAGAATTTGCTAAGCATACGAAATCTAAATTAATTAGTGGGTCCATTTTGACAATTTTAAGACCTAAGAGGTTATTAACTCAAAGAACCTCTTTGTTTGTGTGTTTGGGAAGAGATAATCACATCTGGCACTGCACTCAGGAATTATTCCTGGAATGCTTGGAGAACCATCTGTGATATAGTGGATAGGACCTAGATCAGTTATATGCAAGGCAAGTGCCCTACCTGCTATTCTATCACAACCCCTCCGAAAAAAAAGAACTTTTGATTTTGATTTTAGAGAAACCATCATAGCACCCTGTCTTAATTCACTTCATTGAAATTTTCCATACTCTTAGAGGAATTGCTTGGATTACGATTCTAATGAAATCTGTTTTGAACTGCCCTGAGAAAATATGTATGTGGTTTGTAAGGAAAGGGTTGATTGATCATTTCTCATTCACACAGAACCCAAATATTTTTGTAGTTTAACATTAGACTTTGTTTGTTTGTTTTGGGGCACAACCAATGGCACTCAGGTACTCATGGCTCTGTGCTCAGAAATCACTTTTGGGGGCCTGAGCAGTGGCACAAGTGGTAGGGTATTTATTTGCCTTGTACCCGCTAACCTAAGACAGACCACAATTCAATCCTCTGATGTTCCATATGGTTCCCCAAGCCAGGAGCGATTTCTGAGCTTATAGCCAAGAGTAACCTCTGAGCATCACCGGTGTGGACAAAAAGAAGAAAAAATCACTTGACAGACTTGGGGGCCATATGTAATATGGGGATTGAATCAGGTCAGCTGCTTGCAAGGCAAATGCCCTATCTGTTGTGCTATTGCTCTGGCCCCTTAACTTTAGACTTGGGTGTTTTTTACTCAATTTAACCTCAGAATAGCACCAGGAATGGGAAGCTAATTTAGACGTATCTTACTGTATTTTCTTTTTGTCTCATTCTTTTGAAATCAGTTTACCTTTTCATGCTGGGTGTGAAAATTGAGTCCATGTCAGCCTTTTAAATATGTGTTGAGACAGAAGTATATTTGTTTTGTATTATGCTGAAGGTGAGTGTTGAAATAGACCTGGAAAAAGTGGATTGAATAAAAGAGCCATGGTCTGTGCACTGATTGTTCAAGTTATAAAGAGACTAATGGTCCTTGCCACCAGTATATCCCTAAAGATAGGAAAATGTTTGTAAATTCTTTGAGACCCTCAGCAGAAAAGTACCACATACCACTGATTACACTGCAAACATTTATAATTTGTCAAGAGCTTCAAAACAACAATTTGGATCCTTTCAGGTTTTGCCAGATAGGAATTTAAAATATAGGAAAGACCTTTTATGGAAAAGTTACATGTAAAATACTTACATGTAAAGTATAGTAATATAGTTTTATTATTTATTTATTATAAACTTTTCTTTTTATGTATATTCTAAGTGAACATGTTTGGCTACAGATCTTTGATACGAAAAATCCTCAGAACCAAACTTTAGGGGTCCGGAGCAATAGTACAATGGGTTGGGCCCTTGCCTGCAAGATTTGATCCTTGATGTACTGTATAGTCCCCTGAGCCTACCAGGAGAAATTTCTGATTACAGAGCCAAGAGTAACAGCTTCTAGGCACTGCCAGGTATAGCCCCAAAACAAAGAAATAAACAAACCAAAAAAGTAAATAAAAGAACAGATTTGAGCCCTCAATTAAAATATATCGAGGCTACTTATGAAATATTAGTCTTTCTGCAAAGTTTTTAAGCAAATGATTTCTAATGATTCTTCAGGTTTTACATACTTATATTAGTATATTATACTTTTGAATAATTTCTGTTGGTGTGGGAGATTTCTCATCAGATTGATTAGTAAAGTTTTGGCTCATTTCATTCATAACAAACCAAGACAAAATAAGTTTGAATTTGAAAATCCTAATATAGGTGCTCGCTTTGACAGCACATATACTAAAAAATTGGAATGATACAAGATTAGCATGGCCCCTGCACAAGGATGACACGCAAATTCGTGAAGCATTCGATATTTTAAGGAAAAAAAAAAGAAAATCCTAATATATACAATGGCCTAGTAAATTATCACTCTAGATGGCTCTTAAATTCCTCTCAAAGGGAGCCGGGCGGTGGCGCTGGAGGTAAGGTGCCTGCTGCCTTGCCTGCATTAGCCTAGGACGGACCACAGTTCAATCCCCCGGTTCCCATATGGTCCCCCGTGCCTGCCAGGAACAACTTCTGAGCGCATAGCCAGGAGTAACCCCTGAGCGTCACTGGGTGTGACCCAAAAAAAAAATTCCTCTCAAAAGGGGCCGGAGCGATAGCATAGCAGCAATGCTTTTTTGCCTTGCACACGGCCAATACAGGATGGACCCCGGCTCGAATCTTGGCATTCCATATGGTCCCCAAGTCTGCCAGGAGTAACCCCTGAGCACGACCGGTTGTGACCCAAAACAAAACAACAACAACAACAACAACAA
This sequence comes from Crocidura indochinensis, assembly GCA_004027635.1. NCBI lineage: Eukaryota > Metazoa > Chordata > Mammalia > Eulipotyphla > Soricidae > Crocidura > Crocidura indochinensis. The sequence continues at coordinate 12,202 of PVKC010021978.1, forward strand.
CAACAAAAAAAAAACCAGGGCTGGAGAGATAGCACAGTGGCGTTTTCCTTGCAAGCAGCCGACCCAGGACCTAAGGTGGTTGGTTCGAATCCCAGCATCCCATATGGTCCCCTGTGCCTGCCAGGACCTATTTCTGAGCAGACACCCAGGAGTAACCCCTGAGTGCTGCCGGGTGTGGCCCAAAAAAACAAAACAAAACCCTCAAAATTAAAGGCTAGAGATAGCTTTCCAATAAAAAAGTGTACTTGCCAGTATTTTAAAATATCTTACCTTTCAAGATTTTTGCTGAAAAGGGATGTGGTACTAGTCTACTATGTCAGGAAACATTACAGTTCCAACTAGAGGCACTAATAAACATTGAGGCAGCAACAGATGACACCAGCGGGATGAGGTGTAGCAGGAGTATCAGAGATCAATATTCATTTATATAAGTAGTAGACAATTTATCTTGACTATATAATTAACCAGATCAGTTATTATACAACTATTTTTCAGTTAACTAATCTTGTGCTCTATTCTCAAATGCCCATGTTTTGTATATGCTCCATTGTATATATTTTTAAAACTGGTATTTTTTTTTGTTTTGTTTTGGTTTTGGTGTCACACCTGGCAGTGCTCAGGGGTTACTCCTGGCTCTAGGCTCTGAAATCTCCCCTGGCAAGCATAGGGGACCATATGGGATGCCGGGATTCGAACCACCGTCCTTCTGCATGAAAGGCAAACATCTTACCTCCATGCTATCTCTTCAGTCCCTAAAACTGCTATGGCTGGAAAGCCAGGAGGTGTCTCAAAGGACTCAAAGATCATGAACTTTGAATGTAGGAGACCTGAATTTGATCCCTGGCATTGCATGGTCTCCAACCACTGCTAGATATGACTCCCCAAACCAAGCAAAAACTAAAACTGGTAAAATTCTGTGTACATGTAGGTGTATTGTTACTGTGGGTTTTATGTATATAAAAAGTACAGAGAAAAATATTAATGCTTCTGATTAAGATTAATGTTTCTACTGTTGCAAATATTTTCAGTATTACTTCTGGGATGACAATTGTTTTGCTCTAAAATTTTTTTTACCCTCTTACAACTGTTTGTTGTTGGTTCTGTTTTATTTTTGTTGTTGTTTGTTTTTTTGTTTTGATTTTTGTTTTTTGGGTCACACCCGCCGGCTCTCAGGGGTTACTCCTGACTCTGTGCTCAGAAGTCACTCCTGGCAGGGTTGGGGAACCATATGGGATGCTGAGATTCAAACCAGGGGTCTGTCCTATGTTGGCCATGTGCAAGGCAGATGCCTTACCACTGTGCTATCGCTCCGGTCCCAATATTGTTGTTTGTTTTTTTAGTGTACTTGACAATGTTTGGGGACTGCTCCAAATTTTGTACTGGGGGAGAGTGTCATTCCCAACAGTGATCAGGGCACCAAGTAGTAGGAGGGTCAGACAGATCCTTTTGTGCCTTCTCCCCAGCCTCTTATCACTTTTCAGAAGGTTGTGGTAGATTTGTTCAGCCATTTTTGAATTATCCAAGTATGAAAAGAGTTTCTCAGCTGTTAAGAAAATTGTTGCAGCTCTTTTATATGATCAGGCAACATTCAGCAATGAAACATGATACCCAGCAGGTAACATAATATGGAAAGTATGGTTTTTCTGTTTTGCCTTTTTTTTCCCCCTTTTTCCTTAATGCAATTTTTTTCCTTGAAATACACATTGCCTTGTAGTTAAAAAAAAATAAAAAAAAACAGCATTTTGGAGCTAAGAAAAGACCTCAAAGGTCTGACACACATGCTTTATTAGCAAGAACCCTGCTACTGCATGATCCCCTAACAAACATTGGGAAGGAATCTCAGCACCAAGAAAGGAATAGCCACCACTCACCACAAGATGTACACCAAAACAAAAATTCACAGTACAAGATTAATACAGTGTTTTCTGTTAATTAGTATTTTCCCCCATGAGATTCTCACATATCAAAATTGTGTATTTTATTATTATAGTATCTAGTTCTAAGTAAAGATTTAATATTTCATATACTATCAAAGCTAGGGAAAGGTAATGTTTTGTTATATGTCTGCAAAGAAGCTCAAGTTTGAATTCCTTGTCTCTGGATTATACTTTTCTCATTTCACAATGCAGATGATGCTTTGGTCCATTTCGGCTCTAACATTCCAGCATTTTTCTCTTGTTGCCCCAGGCATGGTCATCCTCCTGGCCTTAGCAACAGTAGAGCAATGACTATTAGAAACTTTGCCAGAACAACTCAACTTTTAGACTTTAAGCTTGGAAAATAAATCAAGTTTCAAAATCTCATTCACAGCCTAACCTGTATTTAAGTCTTTATAGAAAGTATCATTACAGCGAACTCAAAGTGTGGCTGTATAAGAAAGGCATCCATGACAAGGATATTCCTTTTCTGCTTCCCACAAAATAGCAAGAGCTGATGGATGCTTCTTACATCCTTAGAAAAAAGACCATCTGATTTTACCCCTTAGCTTTTTTCCCTTCCCATTTCATTGTTGAGTTGAGGTAGTTTCTTAGTGCAGTAATGGCAGCTTAGAGAAGTCTGTGTTTGCATGCATGCATGCTCACATTTACACATTCTGTTCACACTGATAGTACAATTAATGTTGATGTCAATGTTGGTGTTAATTTGGGGTCATGATTAGTGTTGACACTTTGTGTCAGACTAATGGCATTTATGGGCACTATCAGAATAAATGTTAATATTATCATGTTTTTAGTATCTGTTATAGTTACATTAAACCAAGGTTCCTCCCAGGAGAAAAAAATACATATATGGATAGATAGATAATGCCTTTCTGTATCTCTGGTGTTACTCAGCGAGAAAATGACATCTCAGGGCAGAATCCTAATCACTGTTTGGAGCATCAGAAATAATGATCACCTCTGATCGGAGGTTGTGAATAATTCATTTGGTTTGATTTTCACGTCCTGTCCAGTGATACTTTTCAAACCAAATGTGTTTCTACAGGAAAATAATGGTCCCACTTCTTATGGAAATACTATGGCACAAATCATTTTACCCACATAAAAACAGTTAAATAAGACTGTTCTTTTCTGCTTGTTTTCTCTTCCTGTCCCTCCTCCCTCAGTTTTACAGTTTTATTCTGTGATCAGACTGCACCTGAGGAAATATTTCCCTCCTTGGAGCTGGTATAATGAAAGCAAATATTTATTTCTCCTTAACCTTAGTTTATTCACAGTAACTTTTTTTTATCCTCCTCCCCTTTTCACTTTAAGGTAATCAAATCAAATATTATCCTTTTTTTTTTTTTAAGTCCCTCTTTTTTTTTTTTTTTTTGGTTTTTGGTTTTTGGGTCACACCCGGCAGTGCTCAGGGGTTACTCCTGGCACCATGCTCAGAAATTGATCCTGGCAGGCACGGGGGACCATATGGGGCACTGGGATTCAAACCGATGACCTTTTGCATGAAAGGCAAACGCCTTACCTCCATGCTATCTCCCAGGCCCCTATTATGCATTTTTAAAAAAATGGTATGTTGGCATTAATGAAAACCTATTTGACCTAGACCAAATGCCTGACTGACTTCTTGGTTAGATAATGTTTCAGTGATGTGGGGTCAGGAAAGAAGTTTGTGACGCTGCCAATGCCAAAAAAGCTTAAGTAATCTGAAACCCATTATCTCCGCTCACTTTCACAGGCCACCTATTGCTGTTTTGTTGCTTCCTCAGCCCTTTAGTTCTCCTTAACACTTAGGTCTGCAGTGTCACTTCTACCAGGTTTCATCTGCATCAAAGGAGAGAGTTGTCAAAACCAAGGGCTTCAGCAATGGGATTTCCTGCTGCTTATTGTTTCTCATTTAATATACAAGGCAACTGGGGCCGGGTGGTGGCGCTGGAGGTAAGGTGCCTGCCTTGCCTGTGCTAACCTAGGATGGACCGTGGTTCGATCCCCCAGTTACCCATATGGTCCCCCGGGCCTGCCAGGAGCGACTTCTGAGTGAATAGCCATGAGTAACCCCTGAGTGTCACCGGGTGTGGCCCAAAAAACAAAAAAATATATACAAGGAAACTTATGGTTGGGTGACATCAATAAATATCGCATTCCTAATCACACTGTCATACTCATGTATAATTTTATAATGTTGCAGAATCTTCGATATAAAAATCTCTATGTTATATGTGATATAGATAGACTCAGCGTTGGAGTGTAATTTGACTGGGAAATTTACAGTGTCCTAATTGAATGGGGGAAAATATGACTGTCTTCTAAAGTAATGAATGACCCAGTCCTCTGAGACACAGTTATCCTTAGAATATTTTGAACCATTTCTCCTCAATGTTGCCACCCCTTCTCTCTCTCACTTTTCTCTTTCTCTCTCAAATCTAGCAAGGGCTGGGAGAAACATTTTTCAACATAGTTCTCATCATTGGAAAGTATTTTGCATTCAGAGGCCATTTTCAGTATCAAATTCAATTTTGTCAAGTGATTAGTTGAGTTTGGTAGAGAATAATTTAGAAACACCAAGCTGGAAATGGCCATGATGCCTCTGTGGGAGGAGAGCGACTCCTGATCCCAGGTTTCAAGCTTCCTTTCAGGGTCTGTGCATCACCACGCAGAGGATTGCATTTCATATCTCTGCAGCTGTTCCCTATCTGCATCTGGTGACACCATGTGTTCCTGCCAGAGATGGCTGCGAGAGACAGGGGAGTGGGCAAATGGCCACCTTGCTTCCCTCTCAATGCAGACGTCCTTCTATGTACATATGTTTGTAAAGCTCTTTAGCTCCCTTCAAGATGAAAGGCTCTGTATAAATAGAAGCTTTCGATTTTAGTACATGTTTGTAATACATGTGGTACAGTCCTAAATATGTATTTAGCTGATAGGCACTGTTCTTGTCTATTGTACAAATATTGACTTTAAAAGTATAAATATGTATTTAGCCATCAGACCAGAAAAACACTGCTGCAGTTACTTCTCAGGTAGAGATATTAATATTACATAAACCTATATATACATATGTTTACACTCTACCACATCATTGAAGAGCATTTTATTTTATTTTAATTTTTTTTTTTTTGCAAAAAGAAATTATAATCTCAGCAACAGTGTTTTATTGTTTTGGGGGTGAGGGGTAATTTTTTTTTTTTTTTTTTTTTTTGGTTTTTGGGCCACACCTAGTGACGCTCAGGGGTTACTCCTGGCTATGCGCTCAGAAGTCGCTCCTGGCAGGCACGGGGGACCATATGGGAACCGGGGGATCGAACCGCGGTTCATCCTAGGCTAGCGCAGGCAAGATAGCAGGCACCTTACCTCCTGCGCCACCTCCCGGCTCCCAATTTTACATATATTTGATCTTTTTGGAGTTGACAACCTGGGTTCCTTGCATACAGCCAACCTGGGTTTCTGGTACCACATATGATTCTTGAACTCTTCCATATATATATGTATATATAATACATATAATATATTATAATATGTATGTTGCATATATAATTTATATTACCTGTTTTAGTAAAACCAACAGTTAATTTCTCTAAAATATGACAGATTTATTAGGCCAGTGAGATTCCTTTTACTCCTTTAATTTTTTTTTCTGTTAAATGTTCAAAAGTATACTAGATATAATGTACGTGTCTACATAACTGTCTCCCAATTAATTTGGTTGCTAGATTCCCCTTTCCTTTCCTTTTTTGGCTTTTGGTTTACAGAGTGGGCACTAATTTTGCCTTGATTCTCA
>PVKC010021979.1:0-17906 GCA_004027635.1 Crocidura indochinensis
TTTTAAAACTAATAATTATGTGCCCTTTGTGTTTCTTTGGATATGAGCATCACTATTCTAAAGACAAAGATGTGGCAAAATGTTTTACATGGCAAACAACCTACCCCAGCCTGTTCTGTGGAGACCAAGATTAATATCACACATAGATACCCAGTTAACCCCAGAGTATCAATATCTTTATGTGAAGTCTTGTTCCTTGGCACTGTCTTGCCTCTAACACTTTTCAATTATGCCACCCTCATTAATCTATATGAGCCCTGACAATTCTAAAAGGATAGTGATAATGGGACTTTGTAGTCAGTTTGGAATCTTTTGTGCTGATGGCACACAAATTGTAGCAGAATTATTTTGGCATATTAAGTGCTCAAATGTTATTATTCATTTATGTCCATATTATTATGTTCAGTGAGTTTAACTTTCATTAAGCATATCATGTGATGGAGAAGATGGTACAAAATAGACAAGCAATCTTTATCAGTTTTTGAACAAAATATGCCAAGCTCTCCATTCACTATATGGAAATCACAGTCAGCAGTATTTAAACAAAGCATTATTTAATTAAGAGGACTTTGATTTTGACATTTTCCTTTGCCTTCCATCCTCCTTTGAATTATGATTTATCTAATAATTAATATGTAGTTAAGGTATTTCTATGATAGTAGTTTTACATGCTGATTTAATTCTTGGCAAGAATCAATGCTTTAAAAAAAACATTTATTTTGTTAGTTTGTCATGGAACTCATAGATTACAGACACCTAGTTGTCATGCACAAATTGTGATAAGAAGCTTTATATGGGCTCATTTCCTATAATAATCACACATTTCAAACCTCATTGAATAATCTAGTTAGCATATTTAACATTGTTGGTGCATTATGAGTACCACAGAGGAATGTAAGTACTACTATTTTTTAAACTCATGTCTCAGTGAAAATATGCCTTATATTTCTACTAATATAGTTCAAATATTCTCTCTGATCTATTCATTATAAATAAATGCGAGTCCTTTTATTTATTAATAAAGATTAACTTTTTAGTTCTTTTGTTTGTGATCTACTGCATCCCCACACCTTTCTGTAAGATTCCTAAGTGTAGAGCCAGGTTTAACTCCTGAGCACAGACAGATGTGTGTCCCTCCTTAGTTTTTCCTCAAGGGTCTTTAACTTTTTGTTGGGTTTGAAGCTACAGTTGATTGTACTCTGGTGTGCTCCTGGCTTTGTGCTCAGCGATCTCTCCTAATGGTAGTTGGGGAAACCATATATAGTGCTGAGGATTGAATGTACTATGGTCAACTGGAAGGCAAATACCCTACCTACTATACTGCCTCTCTGACTCAGAATATTTTTATTTTTGAAAGACATTATGATGATTAAGTTAAAACAGTCAGTTTTTTGTAGTACAAAGAGATTGGTTGTATTAATTGGTACTGATTTTGACCAGTAATTAGAATAGTAAAACTAAAGATTCTTGTGTGATTTGAGCTTTTTATATATTACAACACAAACTAACTCCAAGTTTAAATCTTCTAGAAATTCTCACTTATTGTCATACATTATTAATATACTGATAGTTTATCACCTCCTTCATGCAATGTGTCACACAGTTGAATAATTTATAAATATTTAATTTCTAAACAGTGAATACAATATGACTGTTTTTATAAAAAAAGTCAATGACAGAAAATATTTTAGAAGAAAATGATTATGTGTATCCTACATGGATGTTTATTCTGGGTTTAAATATAATCTTTCCAGCTTAAATATAATATAATATCTGACATAGTACTCTAAGATCTTTTTTTTTTTTTTTTTTTTTTTTTTTTTTTGGTTTTGGGTCACACCTGGCAGTGCTCAGGGGTTATTCCTGGCTCCATGCTCAGAAATTGCTCCTGGCAGGCACAGGGGACCATATGGGCCACCGGGATTCGAACTGATGACCTTTTGCATGAAAGGCAAATGCCTTACCTCCATGCTATCTCCCGGGCCCCATTCTCTCTAAGATCTTTTTATGACTTTGCAAAATTGAAGGACATTGTAAAAAATGTGCCAAGACGCTAGGGTTTCTAAGGGACACACTTTAACTAACATAGTTGCACAAAAAATTGGGTTTAAAGATTTCTATAGTGAAAAATGTTAGAGATTTCCTGGAATCTAGATTGTTAGATATTTTACAATTAGTCACCTAAATTTTATCTTACCAAGTTTCTTAAGTACAGAGTTCCAGGTATTGACTTCATATGACAAAGAGTAAGATAGTAGGACTTAAGAATTTTATCATTTAAAATTTGATTTAATATTACTTCTATGACAGAATTTATATATATATATAATGAAATATTGATTTATATTTAGTTAAACCTATATATGTATTATCTTAGTTATGCAGGAAGAAGATGATCTAAGTTTTTAATAGATAAGTGAATAAAAGAAAGTTAAATTTGAAATTAAGTTATAAAGGATTAGTAATATCTTTAAAATTAAATATATAAATGTTTCTATGTACCTTGTTTACCTTAATTTCATACTACAATTTTCAACAAATTATCTCACTCTAGGTTTTTATCACTCAGAAGATTTCATCTGCCAATATTTGATTAGAGGGTCTAACTGCTTAAGACAAGTTTTTCCAGTTTGATAGATAATCTGCAGCTTCATCACTATTGATTTTAACTAAATTCTAATTTAAAAAGGGACTAAAATTAAACAGCTGGTAGTTTTGATTACTCTGCAGTCTGTACTTCCTGCTATTTGCTGACTTACATCGAGAAAGTAAAACATAAACCTCTTATTACCACAGACTCCTTTATATTGACTGGAAAATGAACTTAAAATGAATTTCAGCTTTATCAATCTTCAAAATATCACTACAAATAAATAGCCCTTGAAAAAAAGTCATAAATCAACATCACTAACAATGAAAACCTGGTATGTTAACTTTTAAGTGCTCTCTTTCATAGAATGATGCCAATAATTAAAGTGTTAACATAAATCAAACACAGGAAAATTCAAGTTAAATATATTTTAATTATTTTATGTTTATGTGTTTTGTTTTTGTTTTTGTTTTGGGGGTGCTACACCTGGTGACTCTCAGGGATTACTCCTGGCTCTGCTCAGAAATCAATCCTGGCTTGGGGAACCATATGGGACACTGGGGATTGAACCCAAGTTAATAAGGGGTTTATTTAAAAGCAGTTTAGCAAAAGCAGAAACTATCAAGGGAAAAGAGGAAACCTCAGAATCCTACAACTCCTGTCATGCTCAGAGGACCAAGCATTTTGCTGGGGATTGGACTAGAATTGGCTGTCTCCAAGGTATGTAACTTAGACCTTGTACTACATCTGTAGGCCTGAATTTAATATTACTCAAAAATAAAATTTTATTAAGAAAGTGGATGCAGGGGCCGGGTGGTGGCACTGGAGGTAAGGTGCCTGCCTTGCCTGTGCTAACCTAGGAAGGACCGCAGTTCGATCCCGCGGTTCCCCATATGGTCCCCGTGCCTGCCAGGAACGACTTCTGAGCGCATAGCCAGGAGTAACCCCTGAGCATCACCAAAAAAAAAAAAAAAAAAAAAGTGGATGCAAATACAGAGATCTAAATAACAACACAAAACATTCAGTATAAGGGAATTAAGGGAATTTGTTTTTTCAAATAAGTTAGAACTGTTTAATATTTAATAAATATGGACATAAATACTGAGTAGCCACTGAAAAAATGTAGTTGATCTTTTATGTCTTTTCTAAAAGTAAAATTATTCTAACACATCAAATATTTAAAAGTAAGAATAAAGCTATTAACATTCAGAGCAGAAATATTGGAAGAATTTTTATAAGGACACAGAAATCACACATTCTAATATCTAAAAATAAAATTTTTTAGGACAAATTACTAACTAATAAGCCTACGAACATAAAAATCACATGTAAGATAAATATTTAATATTTAGTATTTTTAAACTTTCTAAAAATAAATTTGGGGCTGGAGTGGTGGCACAAGTGGTAGATCATTTGCCTTGCACATGCTAGCCTAAGGTGGATCATGGTTCTATCCCCCAGTATCCCATATGATTTCCTCAAGCCATGAGTTATTTCTGAGCAAATAGCCAGGAGTAACCCCTGAGCGTCACTGGGTGTGGCCCAAAACGCAAAAAAATAAAAATAAATTTAAAAATTGAGTTGTGGTCTAGAGATAGTACAGAAATTAATGTGTCTAACTTTTACTAATTCAACTTTATTTTGAATAAATATTTATTTATTTTGAACAGCATATGGAACCCCAAACTCTTTCAGAAATAAATATTTATTTATTTTGAACAGTATATGGAACCCCAAACTCTTTCAGAAATTATTCCTAAGCTCAAAGTCGGAGTAACTGGGAGTACTAGGGATGTAACTTTCTTTTAAATAATACAGAAACAAAAACCCATAAAGACCATTTTCAAGTAGAGAGGTTCAATGTGAATTGAAATAAACAAATGCAAATGAGTGCTCAATTTATTATAGTACTAGAAAGAAAAATGAAAACCAACCTAACCTCATTATACCAGTCTTTAGAGTTCATTTAAATGTACAAATCTTCTCAATAACAATATTCTAAAAGTAAAGAATTATAATATGCTCATGAATTAATAGTAAAATAGGACACTATTGAGCTCATTTTCTTGTCTATTTATTTTACTTATATATAATGTTTATAAATATGTTTGATCCTGTAATACTTTGCTTTAGAAATGTATCCAATGGGGAAACTTGACCATCAATGAATTATGTATGTGTGATTTCATCTTTTTTATTTTTTATTAATTTTATTTGGGGCCACACCCAGTGGTGCTCAGATATTAATTATTCCTGGCTTTGCACTCAACTATCACTTCTTGCAGGCTCTGTGGACCATCTGGGATGCTGGGAATCGAACCGGGATATGTCCAGGGTTGGCTTTGTGCAAGGCAAACTCCCTAAGCTGTGCTATCACTCCAGCCCCTGTGGCATCATTTTTAATAGAAATATTTAAAGGAGGACTGCAAGGAAATAAAGAAGCTTTATTAATGACTTAATGAGTATATTGTTCTTAAAGTTTCTGAAAAACTGCAAAGAAAGAAACTTCCATTTCATGTATCAGTTAAAAATCTGTGTTAAGATGACACTTTCGTAAATGTAATTTCCATTGTAAGATGGTTAACTGCAGTTCATAATGATACATGAGAACTATAGTAGAGAGATATACTACAAACAGGTCCAGGAGAAAGCACAGGGAAGAACTTGGGATTTGGGGCTTTCCATAGGTTTTGCATACAGGACAATTTGAATTTGCAGTGTAAAGCTGGAATGACCAGGTCAAAGTACAAAGAGTTGGTTTGCTAAAGACTGAGAGGGGTGTGCATAGAAATACACCAGACTTTAGAAAATAGGAGATTTGCTCAAATGACTGTCATTTAAAGATTTTATCTTTGCTTGTGGTTCTTCAGACTTGCTTTTTCTGCCAGTTTTTATAGGAGAATTGTTTTGTATGAGATCAAGGAGCTCATGAACCGTGTCAGGACAGCAGTTTATCAATATGCTCAAAAAATATTCATGAACATACCCCTTGCCTCAAGAAACCTCTGAGTTGGAAAAGCTTTTATGTGATGGAGAAATCCACTCTTTTGTTATTTTCATCCTTGTCTGAAATTTACATATTCAATAATAATGGACAACACGTAAAGTTTTTTTGGCATTTTCTTTCATAGTAAAACTGCATTATTAAATTATAACTATGACAAAAACAGGGAAATTCTTATTTATGATACACTTATTCTTTGTACTACTACAAGGAACTTTAGGACATGTGTTTTGTTGCATACACAGTATTGCACTAGTTTGAATGTTAAAGAGAACCAAAGATAGTCATACAATTAAGAGTAATATAATTTTAATTAAGTTAAATGTAGGAAGAATGAGTAATAGAGAAAAATGAGTGATGCCAATAAGAAAAATTATTCACAATCTGTGGATGAGGAACAATATTATATTAGGATGAGAATAACTAACACCTAGTTTTCTGCTATATGTCCAAAAGAGAGTCAAATGCTACTTATAAATAAAGCACGGAGCTTATGGTCAGGAGAATGGATAGAAACAGGGATGTCATATAAACAAAGCTTTTTATTTTATTTTTTTTCCTACCAATCTGGTCCTTTCTCCTACCATTTTGGTACTTTCTAGCTATACCTGTGACATATCTTCATAATTATCTTTAGATGCGATGTGTGTCCATTTTGTAATTCCAAACTATATCTGCTCACAGTTTTCATTCATGAACATATGAGTTTCCTGAATACCAGCTACAACAAACACATCACCTTAGAACTCCTAGGCATAAAATCATTTGCCACTTCTCTTTGAACATTGCATGTCAGTGAGACAAGAATTCCAAGTTATTTGTCCATAAAACTGCTCTCTTCTTTAATAATGAAATAGAATTTATTGTAATTGAGGAAGTAGACAGTGGTTAAAATACAATACAATGAAAGAAATAAAATACCAATTTGACTATGATACATGTCTAGAATATATTACATTATTATAGTAGAAAAAAACTAAATAGAATAATTTCTTTAATGTTATGCTTATACAATCTATGTGCCTTAGCTTTATCTAATATGAAATATAGTCATAATATGATCTTAATGGAATTTCTTTATGACAGTACAGTAACATTTGACTATTGGCTCTATCCTACGATGCTAATTTTCTAGACAAAGCAGTTAAGTATCTTAAATCTTGATCTTTTTAATTTTATGAACAGCTTCATTGTTTTTTATTTTATTGATAAGTTTTATTTTTTAAATTTATACTTTTCTGCTTGCTATAAAATTACAGTTTGAAAATGAAGTTTATGTGATTTTTCATTTCCTCAAACATTTTATAGTTTTTGATTTAATTATTACTATGACTTTTTGGACCATAATTTCATACTGTGAAATATATTTCAATAGGTTTTTGGAGTTCAATATGGGAACCATTATATGAGGTAGTTTTTATTTTTTAGTTGAATTTTAAATGCAACATTTAAAATCTTTAATACATTGGATTGTGTAGAAGCACTTAATCACACATAACACAATCTAAGTTATAAAGTAGTTTTTATTTGGGGGTGATAAATAGAAACTCTCAAAATCTATTTCTCACTCTGTGCTTAGGAGCAACCATTGAAGTGCTGAAAGTTAAATGTTGGGCCAGCTCCATGTAAGACAAACATCTAATCTATTACACTATCTCTCTGATTCGACCAAAAATTTTGTGTTGTTTCTTTTGTTGTTTCCTAAGTCTTTCTACTCTATTGTGAACAGGATATGCTTTGCATTTCTATATATTCAAGAGCATATTTTTCTGGAAAAATAAACAAAAATGATTTTTTGAGAATTGCAGTGAATAAAAGATAAGTTTAATTAAGAAGGAGATGAATAAGGAATTCATCATAGAGAGAGATGTTAAAATGCAGATCAATTTATATATAGGCCAATGTGTCAAAAAGACTGTTTTTCAATATATAGAAAACCAGTAACCATGTGGAAGCCACAATTTGAGGGCTACAGGAAGGATTCATGAAAAGCTCTCAAAAATGGGCTGGAGAGATACCACAGTGGTAGGGCATTTGCCTTGCAAGCAGCCAACCCATGGCTAAGGGTGGTTTGAATCCCGACAATGGTATCCCCGGGGCTTGCCAGGAGCAACTTCTGAGCTTAGAGCCAGGAGGAACCCCTGAATGCTGCCGGCTGTGACACCCCCCCCCCAAAAAAAAAAAAAAAAACTCTCAAAATCTAGAACACATTAATTCCAGAATACTAACTGAATTTAGAGATAGTATGTAAGTTCTTAAGCTTCTGAGATAAAACAGAAGAGATGGGCCGGAGCGGTGGTGGAAGCAGTAGGGCATTTTGCCTTGAATGCACTAGCTAAGAAGGACTGCATTTTAATCTCCTGGAGTCCTATACGCTACCCCAAGCCAGTGCGATTTCTGAGCACCTAGTCAGGAGTAACCCGTGAGCGTCACTGGGTAAACAAACAAACAAAAAACCTAAAATAACAAAACAAAAGAGCAAGAAGAGACAGTTATATCCAATAAAAAAAATACTAACGATTCTGTATTGGGATTATTAGAAGCCATTTCCTTGCTAAATAATTTTAAATGGTGTTTATAATATCTCGACAGATTAATTTAGATAGGAAAAGTCATGAATTTTTAAAATCTTTAAAGTCTTCCATAATGTTCTAAAAATCAACTGTTCGGCTTTTCTCTTGAGGGTAGATTTTTTTCCCATCAGGGAGGGAAGATACTCTATATAGTATATAGAGCAAGGCCAGGCTCGTTTGATTTTTAGCTTTAATGTTAAAGCCTCGTTGGGAAGTCACTTAAATACTATAAACCTTCTACTTTCCCTAGAAACATGAGAAGGTCGCAACATTGTCTATATTTTCTAAAAAACAGCATCAGATGATGAGCTGACCTTTCCTCTAGCTCCAGTGTCTGTAATTTTATGATAATTTCATGCACTGGCGTGAGACAAAATCAATTATTTGTTTATATCTATTTCCTACTGTTTGAGGATCTGCTCTCTGAAGCAGTCATAAATAGTGTTCACTCAAAAAATCCGCAGGAATTTGGGGCACATTAGCTTGAGAGTTGCCTCTGTATTAAACAGCATATATTGCTATGACTGTCAGTGCTAGGGTGGATAACCCAAGACTTAGAGGAAGATATTTTTGTTGATAATATTGCCTTTTGCATGTAACAGAATTCATAATCCCATAAGGCATTTTTTTCACTTTTAGATGTAGCCATAGGAAAACAATGGTGCTCTTTTAGAGTTGACTAATCACAGCTGAAACAACCATTCCCTTTATTAAAATTTTACTTCAGTACAATATAGATAATATCAGGCTTTTATGCAAAAACTACACCAACATGAAATCCTCTACGTAAGTTTCAGCTTCACCAACCCATACTTCATTGTAACATAATGATGACACTTCTCTAAGGCTTTTGCGACATCAGAGGAAAGGGACGATAGAAAATGAAATGATTAGTATATAGATTTCATTCAGAACTTGATTATCTAAATAGTTCCACATAAAGTATAAACAAAAGATACGTTCTTTAGATCAGGAGTTCTCAAACTACAGCCCACAAGTCACATAAGCCTGCTGAAGACATATATACTGTTGATGGGCGTTTTTGTTGCTACTGCCTGTCCTGCTTAGCTCTTGACTCATTCTGGGCTGCAGTGCACATGTGTAGGATGTTACTGCATGCACACTTTGACTTCCTTCCTTCACTTTATCTTTGGACTCCTCTCAGTTGCAGGCAGGGATTCTCAAATTACAGCCCACCAAAAGCAGTTCCACAATTTTCATTAAAATGTTGCTAAATTTGTTGATTTAACTTGACTTATTCTTCTTTTTTAATATATTTTATTTAAACACATTGATTACATACATGATTGTGTTTGGGTTTCAGTCATGTAAAGAACACCACCCATCACCAATGCAACGTTTCCATCACCATTGTCCCAAATCTCCCTCCTCCCCACCCGCCTGTACTCTAGATAGGCTCTCCATTTCCCTCATAGGTTCTCATTTTTAGGACAGTTCAAAATGTAGTTATTTCTCTAACTAAACTCATCACTCTTTGTGGTGAGCTTCCTGAGGTAAGCTGGAAGAGACATTCCTGCAATAATAATAATTTGACTTATTCTTCATTTTAGATATTGTATTTGTTTCTTTTTTTAACTCAAAAATAAGATATATGCAGTGTGCACAGAAATTTGTTTAGTTTCCTTTTTAAACTATAGCCTGGCTCTCAAGCATTCTGAGGGACAGTCAACTTGACCCTATTTAAAAAGTTGGAGTACTCCTGTTAGCTGTTCAGACTAACAGTAATAAAACTCGTCTTGAATGTGAAAATATTACAATCATATTTGAATGTAAATATAAAATATAAAATTAATCTAAAATTAAGGTGGTATTTAGTGAAATAAAAGTGAGTGCATTGTATAAAATCCTTGCTAAAATCTCTCTTATATAAAAATAATCTCCAGGTCCTTGAATAATAAGATGGTTCTTACTATTTTACATGTAAATTGAATAATATAAGCATCATTTACTGTTTAGAACACCAAGGATAAACATGTAGGTTTAAGTTAAATATTGAGTTCAATATGGAGTGCTTTTGGTTTTATGCTTTGATCTTGTTTACTCCATTACATTTTTCTTTTCTAATGATAAAACTTGAAGTACAACTAAGCAGTACTGAAGAGTTCCTTTCAGATTTACTCCTGTTTATTCACATACAACTTATACAACTCATTCAGGAAATATGATCATTTAACTTTTTAATAAGTATACTTTGATTGAGTTTGCATGTAACTTGAAAGCTTTTAGTCCTATAAATATTGATGTCCAAACACATAATAATGTATATGTACACTAAGTATTAACTAGCTCAGTTCTCTGCATCTTTATTGAGGAGATATTTCTGATGCATCTACTGAAGATCAGTACACAGGACATTAATTAGATGTATAGAAAATGCCACCTTTAACTCACTGTTTCTATAAGTAATTGTAACATTGGGATTAACAAATTGAATTTGAAGGTAGTCAAATATATGCAGACTCAGTGATATTTTGTCTTAACTTCTTTTTTCTTGGAACTAGCTATTGATCAATCTTCAAATTTAGTATGCTCCAGGAACATCGAATTCATGTTAAGTTCTCATTTTTTTAATGCAATTGCATGTCTTAAGTCTTATTTACACATTTTATTACATAAAATGAATATGTTAATAAGTTGATATGGTATAATTCATGAAATTTTGTGCATAAATAATTTTTCTAATTTAACAGAAACAAACCTAAAGTAAAAGTTGTTAACTGTAACAAACAAAACTATAATAAATGATTGCTGTAATTAAAATATGATTCAATTTTATAAAGGTGAGATTTGTTTGGTTAGTTTTATCATACTGGTCAGTTTAAATTAAAATCGTGACATTCATAAGATATGAGAAAGAAAATATATAAAATTATGATAATAGATGAAACTATAGCATTTTGAAAAATATGAAAAGTATGTATACTAATAAATCATCATCTAAATAGCATGAATGATGGAAATATTAATGTTATTTTATACCAAGATAATATAAAAGTTTGTCTTCCTGAGTGACAGTGATCATTTAGATTCGAACCACCATCGGTCCTGGATTGGCTGCATGCAAGGCAAACTCCCTACTGCTGTGCTATCTGTGCTTTAAAAGTAACTAGCTTCGGGGCCCGGGAGATAGCATGGAGATAAGGCGTTTGCCTTTCATGCAAAAGGTCATTGGTTCGGATCCTAGTGCCCCATATGATCCCCCGTGCCTGCCAGGAGCAATTTCTGAGCATGGAGCCAGGAATAACCCCTGAGCACTGCCGGGTGTGACCCAAAAACCAAAAAAAAAAAAAAAAAAAAAAAAAAAAAAGTAACTAGCTTCATTTTGCTACAGAAATAAACATGGGGGCCTGAGTGGTGGTGCAAGTGGTAGGGTGTTTGCCTTGCACACCGCTGACCCAGGAATAAGCATATCGATCTCCTGAGTCCCGTATGGTCCCCCAAGCCAGGAGCGATTTCTAAGCACATAGCCAAAAGTAACCCCTGAGTAACACCGGGTTTCCCCGCCCAGTAAAAGAGATTAACACATTACCAACTAAATTGATTCACTCTTTATTCTAGGTTCTTTAAAATAGGAAATATGCTAACAGAAGTAGAAAAGTGCATCCGGCTGCTTACTATTTTCCAACAAGAAGTAAAACTCTTGGGGCATGAGAGATAGCACAAGAGGGTGTTTGCCTTGCATGCACCAACCCGAGAGGGACCCGGTTCCAATTCCTGGCGTTCCGTATGATTCCCCAGAGCCTGCCCGGAGCGATTTTTGAGTGCAGAGACATGAAAAAAAGGAAGCAAACTTTTTTTAATAGCCTGGGGACTAGCTAAAGCAGCATGAGTTCATTTCAATTTCATCATACAGTCTATATTTTGTAAAATTTTCTCTTTCTACACAATAAGTTCTATGTTGGAAGATTGTTTCAGAGAATAATTTCTAATTGATTTATATAAGATCTATTAAAGTGGATAAGAGCGGAGAAATAGGATAAACAACTGAATGGTGTTTGCCTTCTCTGCTGCAAACAGGTTCCCCAGAGCCTCATATAGCATATGATGACACAATATCATCTATCCCAAATAAATATAAAAATAAAAGAGATAATATGCTTCTAATATAATCTATGTATACCCATATTTTAATTAAAATTTGAAGCATTCACTATTTCAAAATCAAAATAGCAATGAAAACTTCAGTATTCTATTTTGCAAATTTTAGACAAATTTAACTTTCTTTAAATTGAAGAAAATTGTCACTTGAAATCAAAACATCTTCATTCTACCGCAGATAAGTGTTCAGCTAATTAGGAAAGAGTCTTTAAGGTAGTCAGTAAATAAGATATGTCTGCAATTAACCTTTAAATTTAAAACTTTATTAAAGGTCTTCCTGAGGTACCTATATACTCGAGTATAAGCTGAGTTTTTTGGCACAAAATTTGTGCCAAAAAATCCGAATCACTTATACTTGGGTCATACAGGTTATTTGATTCGGTGCAAATGCATGTGGTCTCCAGTTGTCTTCTGCTATTTTCTGGAGTGGGCATTGCTTCAGTTCAGTCCACAAGTCCAGCTGAAGTGAAGAGGTAGGTGGCTGAACTGAACTGTAAGCCACTGAAGTATTTAACCCACAATATTCTGTGCTTTGTATGAGACTAACAGCAGTGATGATGATATCTGCAAACTCAGTGATGTTGACAATGTCTATTTGATACCCTCACATCAGATATAGCTGAAGCTCTGTTTGGTCATACAGATGATGAGGAACAGGAATCCAGTTTTGAAGGATTTTAATCTTTGTTATTTATCTTGATTGTCTGTTAAGCTATGGTTTTCTGCACTTTATTTAAAGTTAAAGATATTGTTACTAGTTTACAGGGTGTTTTAGGAATAAATATTGAAAAGCATTTAACTTACTGACTCCTCAGTTATTGTAATTGTGTTAGGTTTACATTTTTATTTTATTTTATTTTTACTTTTTGGGCCACACCCAATGACGCTGAGGGGTTATTCCTGGCTATAGGCATTCAGAAATCGCTCCTGGCTTGGGGGTCATATGGGACACTGGGAGATTGAACCGTGGTCCCTGTTCTAGGTTTGTACATGCAAGGAAAACACCCTACCACTTGTGCCACCACTCTAGCCCTGTTTCCAGTATAAATTTTTATTTTTGAAATTTACCAGTGTCTGCTGCATTTTCCACCTAGGCTTATACTCGGGTCACTGAGTTTTCACAGTTTTTAGGGTAAAATTAGGGGGAGTTGGATTATATTCAGGTGAACTTATACTTGAGTATATGTAGTATATTTAAGTTAAGATATTGCTAACATAAATATTTTATTATATTTTAGCAGTATACATTATCTAGGTTCTCACAATTGTTTTAAATAGTCTTGATTAAATATCAAGTAATTTCACTCACCTATGGAAAAAAGGGATGAAGCAATAGGACTGATAAAAAATATTGTTATAATGTGGCTTCAGCTGGGCTTCTAATGAAGTAAAGATTCAGGAGGAGAAAAAGTGTGGAAAGGTTTATTGGAACAGGAGGGAGAGGGCTTCTGACACTTTGACGTGAGAATATTGTGCATTTGAAGAATGATAAATTGGTCCTACTAAAACAGTATTAGTGATGTACATCAACACTAAATAGAAAAAGAGCTTGATTAAACAAGTCATTGTTATGTAAAAGTAACCATTTGTCATTATTTTTCTTTTATTATTATTTCTTATTATTCTCAAGTTTGTAAAATTTTTAACGTCATTTATTAGAAGCACTCAATGAATTCCTGTTTATAATCCATCTGAATCATCAATACCTTGCCAAGTGGTTATCATTTGTGCTGCATCTTTTTAACTTCAGAGAACCCTTTTCTATATATCTAGATTACTGGTTGCAAATGCCCCACAGTGAAATAAGATAGTAAAATGTTAAGGCATTATAGCAATTTCCAATGTAATGTTAAACATGCTTATGATCCCTGTTGCTCTAGAACAATTAATCAAAGGGTTTTAACTGTTTCATTCTCATCATCGTTAGCCATATTTCTGTACCTAGAATTCTGTTTTCCAATGAGGTAACTTGTCTTAAAAATATATAGTCAAAAATGTTTAGATATATTGTGGATCAGAGATTCTAACAAAACTTCAAATGTATATAGAAACAAAAGCTATGTGAGTAAGTTATAAGTCTACAAAGTTCTTCCAATTCAGCTTGCCCCAGATTTACAAATTCTGTGTTTGCCTGTATTTATTTACTACAACAGCAACTCAAGATTCACAGAAGGAATATTTTGTATTGAATCCCATTAAAAAACTGCATTTCCAATTTTTTGAGAGAGCTCACCTTTATTCTCAAGATAAAGATAAAATGATAGAAGCATTAGAAAGATAGGGAAATATATCAATACCTTTCCTCTTTGTTAGTTGTACTCTCTATAAAGAAAAAGAGATCAAACTCTTTATTCTGGTTAAACAACAGTATATTACTATTTGAAAAGATTGCAACACTCACTTTACTATCACAGTGTATAAACTTATTTTATCATTATATCTGTACTAGCATCAACATTACATGCTAATTGAAATAATTTGCTGGCATATTTTGGAACATCTTTATTGATACAAAATTTATCTTTTTTTACTTAGTAATTTTATTATAAAATTTTTCACAGGTTTATGATAGTTGCCTTGTAATGATTAAGACAAACCCTTTGCCATATAGTATAACACTATCTGGTAATCATCCAAGTTTTCTTTCTTTTTCTTCTAGTAATCAGCTTTCCTCACATTACTAACAACAGTCTAGGATCCAATCTGAAAGATTGAGTTCTTTAATATTGTTTCTAGATTTATATTTTTGTTATTTTATTATGTTGCATTTGCTTTTCTTTTGTTTGGGGGAATACCCATTGGTACTTTGACCAATTACTAGCCCTATCTTCCCAGCAATGCTCAGGAAACCTGGGATCAAACTAGCAGTTAAATGAGAAAAATGTGTGATTTTTTTTCTTTGACTCTCTCTAAAACCCATTTATTTAACTGTAAATTATAAGAACTGTGGTCTGTAACTCAACTCTAAAAATCTTATCTTGCATGTTTCATATCTTGGGTTTCATCTCTGTCATGGAAAGGAAAAGAAAGAACTGAATTATTTTTCAATGTTTTTATAGGATACAATAATATTAGCTAATAGATATTCTCTAATGATATTTCCTAATATATTATTTTTATATTAGTCTTTATAAAATGACTTTATAAAATTAGGCCATAAAATGACAGCATTTATAGGAGGTAATTACATTTTATAGTTGTTCCTACCTTTGCTTTTCATAATATTTATTATTAAGTATAATATAGTTAATGTACACTAAATTAAATTTAAGGTAGATAAGTAATATAAACAAATATCTATGTCAATATGACTTTTAATAAATGCCTCTACATAACTTTGTACTTCTAATGATATAATATTTGGTTTCAAAAGCAACAATAATTAGATAATTCAATATATAGCATTTGGTACTAATATTTACTCTTTGACTTTTTTTTAGTGTTTTACTTGTGATTTTGTTATTTTAATTCATAATAATTTTACTTATATTCGGTGCAATGGCTCTACAGGGTCCAAAGGAACTGTTACTCTATGGTGCTTCATAATTGCTCCATCTGCCAGGTGATTTGGAAACAGCACTACAAGGGGTATCCAACACCCTAAAATATATTTTAGTTAAATCTTTTTTATTAAGTTTATCATTCTTTTTCCAAGTTCCTTGTCTCTTACGTTTCACCATATATTACTTGAAACCATTAGTATATTTTACTTTGGTTATTATGTTTTTATACTTTTTGCTTGTTTTTTTCCTTGGCATCTTCTACTTGTGTCATATATTTTTGATCAGAAAATTTCAAAATTCCTTTTGTCAGGCTTGTAAGGATTAGCTTAAAATTATTTTTGTATAATTCTGCTTCGTCTGATATTGACAATAAAAATATTTGTCATTCTGGTTGTGATTTTCTTAGGTTTTGTTGTTTTTTTTTGGGGGGGCACACTGGCTGCGTTGGGGGATTACTCCTGACTCTGCACTCAGAAATTGCTCCTGGCTAGGGGACCATATGGGATGCAGGGTGTCAAACCTGTGTCAGTCCTGATCAGTCTCCTAGTGCAAGGCAAATGTCTTACCACTGTGGTACTACTCCAGCCCAGATTTTTTTTTTATTTTTTGATATGTGAAAAAATAGCTCTAGGGGCTGGAGCTGCAAGGCAGCTGCCTTGTGCGTGCTAGTCTAGAACAGACAGCAGTTCAAATCCCCAGCATTACCAGGTGTAGCCGAAAAACAAAAACAAAAAAAGAAACCTTTAGATTTTAGATTTTAGTTCACTTTTATTTAAAACATGTTAGCCTACTTTTGTGATATGTATTCAATGACCATTTATTTATTTAAATAAATAAATAAATAAATATATTTATATATTAAATATATATTTATATATATATAAACAGTTAAAAAGTTTTATGTTGGTGAGCCTTCCATGTACACAACCAAGTGTCATTTTGAATCTTGAGAAATAATTTACACCACAAAGAAATTTTCAAAGCATTTGTAGTGTTTATTCCACCTATTATACAAAAAATATTTCTTGGAGGACATTGACTTTTTAGCTATTTTAAATGGTTATAATTATGAAGACAGACATATAAATTGGAGAGAGTATAAGAAAAAATGTCAATCTTCATTTATTGTAGAAGTTAAAAGGAGACAAAAATTTTAAATTTATATTTTAAAATACTTTACATTTTATATGTTTCTTTTAACTGTTAAGCAATCTTTTATACAAGAATAAAAATCCTACTCAGTGCTGAGGGGTAATAGGAACATTTGGCCACAGAAGAATTGTATACAGATGCAACTAAGTTATTAATTCCAGGTTGAAATTGCAAACCATCGAGGTGGGAAAAATAGCACAGTGGTAGGGCATTTGACATATGCAGCTGACCCAGGAGGTTTCCTATTCGATACCAGGCACCCATATGGTCCCTAGGCCTGCCAGGGGCGGTTTCTGGGTGCAGAGTCAGTAGGGACCCCTGAATCCTGAGCACTGCTGGGTGTGACCCAATAGTCAATCTATTAATTATTCAATCAATTAATCAATCAAGTTTTTTTAAAAAATGGCAAGCAATTCAAATGACTGTCCTTACATCAGGGAATGGACAGTTTAACAGATAATTGCATTACAAAATATTATTTAGTGCTAATAATAAATAAGCTACTGATAGCTACCATGTGGATAAATGTCAAAACTTTGATCAAAATGAACAAGGTCAGGTTCCAGTGACCTTGTTTTTTATAGTGCTACTTATATAGAATGTCCAAAGAGTAAATTTCTTTTTTTTTTTGTCCCCAATTTCCAATACAGAACAGGCAAGGGTCTGGGTTGAGGTGTATATAGGGTGCGTTTACTGTACCTCCTCTTTCTATACAGTTCGTGTGAAGAAGAAAGCCTGTGGTAAGAATTGGGAGGCCTTATTTTTTTTCTTTTTTTTGATTTTTTTTAATTTAAACGTTTTGATTACATATGTCTTTGTGATTAGGTTTCGGTCATGTGAAGAACACCCCCTTCACCAGTGCAACATTCCCACCACCAATGTCCCAAGTTCCCCTCTCTCCCACCCCACCCACACCTGTACTCCAGACAGGTTTTCCAGTTCTCTCATTCATTCACATGATTATG
>PVKC010021980.1:0-17905 GCA_004027635.1 Crocidura indochinensis
GAATACTGTACCCAGCAACACTCACTTTCCGGTTTGATGAAAAAATACATGGTTTTACAGACAAAAAATAGCTCAGAAACTTTATAGACTCAAACCCACTCTTAAGAGAAAAACTGAAAGACGTAATATAAGACAAGACTAACCAAAAGACATACCAAATTTCGATAGAGATGACATCAAATCCTAGGACAATTCTTTTTCTCAATGTCAATGGACTAAATGCAACAGTTAAGAGACACAGAGTGGCTAAATGGATCAAAAAACTCAATCCAACTTTCTGCTGTCTATAAGAAACACACCTGAATAGTCAGAACAAACATAGACTAAAAATAAAAGGCTGGAGGAAAATTATCCAAGCAAACAACATCCACAGAAAAGCTCGAGTGGTCATACTAATATCAGATAATGCAAACTTTATACTCAGGAAGGTTGTAAGGGACAAAGATTGACATTATATATTAATCAAGGGGTATGTAGAACAGAAAGAAATCACACTTCTAAACATATATGCACCGAATGAGTGTCCAGCAAAATATTTAATACAACTGTTGACAAAGCTGAAAAATAAAATCAACAACACAATAATTGTGGGGGACCTCAACACAGCTTTGTCAACAATGGATATGTCAACCAGACTGAAATCCAACAAAATATACTGGACCTGAGGAGAGAAATGGGAGAAAGAGGCCTAGTAGATATATATAGGACACTCCATACCTAGAAACCTGGATACACATTCTTCTCCAATGTACATGGGACATTCTCCAGGATAGACTACATGCTGGCACATAAAACATATCTTCATAATATCAAGAGGATAGAAATTTGCAGCCTACCTTTGCTGACCACAAGGCTCTGAAATTATTTGTGAATTCCAAAGGAACAAAGAAGAAAAAAAAATTTTTTTTGTTTTTGTGTCACACCCGGCAGTGCTCTGGGGTTACTCCTGGCTCCATGCTCAGAAATTGCCCCTGGCAAGTACGGGGGACCATATGGGGCACCGGGATTCGAACCGATGACCTTTTGCATGAAAGGCAAATGCCTTACCTCCATGCTATCTCCAGGGCCCCAAAGAAGAAAAAAATTTAACACCTGGAAGTTAAACAGCCTCATACTGAATAACCAGTGTGTCCAAGATGAAATCAAAGAGGAAATCAAAAGGTTCTTGGAAACAAATGATAATGAAGACACAAACTACCAGAATTTATGGGACACAGAAAAAGCAGTACTGAGAGTAAAATTTATAGCTTTGCAAACATACATAAGGAAGGAAGAAGTGGCTTACCAGAGTAGCTTAATAACGAAGCTCATAGAACTAGCAAGTGCTCAACAAAAGGACCCAAAAATAGGGAGGCAGAAGGAAATAACAAAGCTGAGAGCAGAAATCAATGAAATAGAAAACCAAAAATAATCCGAAAGATCAACAAAAGCAGAAGCCTGTTCTTTGAAAAAATAAACTAGATTGATACACCACTGTTTTTACGAATGTTAAACCATTCTTGCCTTCCTGGGATGAAACCTACTCGATCGTAGTGGAGGATCTTCTTAATGAGGCATTGTATTCTATTTTCCAGAATTTTGTTGAGGATCTTTGCATCTGCATTCATCAGTGATATTGGTCTGTAATTTTCTTTTTTTGATGTATCTCTGTCTGGTTTAGGTATCAAGGTGATGTTGGCTTCATAAAAGCTATTTGGAAGTGTTTCCGTTTTTTCAATTTCATGAAAGAGTCTTGCCAGGATTGATAATAGTTCCTCTTGGAAAGTTTTTAAGAATTCATTAGTGAAGCCATCTGGGCCTGGGATTTTGTTTTTGGGCAGATATTTGACTACCGTTTTAATTTCATCAATAGTGATGGGGGTGTTTAGATATGCTACATCTTCTTCCTTCAACCGTAGAAGATTATAAGAGTTCAAGAATTTATCCATTTCTTCCAGGTTCTCATTTTTAGTGGTGTAGAGCTTCTCAAAGTAGTTTCTGATTAGCCTTTGAATCTCTGCCATATCAGTAGTGATCTCTCCTTTTTCATTCCTAATACGAGTTATCAAGTTTCTCTCTCTCTCTCACTCTCTCTCTCTTTTACTTTAGTGGCAAATATTATCCTCAATGGAGAAGAACTAAAAGCCTTCCCTCTAAATTCTGGCACAAGACAAGGCTGTCCCCTCTCACCACTCCTATTCAACATAGCACTGGAAGTACTTGCTATAGCGATTAGGCAAGAAAAATATATCAAGAAAATCCAGAGAGGAAAGGAAGAAGTCAAGCTCTCGCTTTTTGCAGATGACATGATACTCTACTTAGAAAACCCTAAAGACTGTACAAAAAGCTTCTAGAAACAATAGACTCATATAGCAAGGTGGCAGGCTACAAAATTAACACACAAAAATCAATGGCCTTTCTATACACCAATAGTAATAAGGAAGAAATGGACAGTAAGAAAACAACCCCATTCACAATAGTGCCACACAAACTCAAATATCTTGGAATCAACTTACTTAAAATGTAAAGGACCTATACAAAGAAAACAATAAAACAGTAAACAATAAAATAAGACAGAAATGGAAACATATACCATGTTCATGGATTGGTGGGACTAACATAATCAAAATGGCAATACTACCCAAGGCATTATACAGAATTAATGCGATCCCACTAAAGATCACCATGACATTCTCAAAGAAGTGGATCAGGCACTTTTGAAATTCATTTGGAACAATAAACACACTAGAATAACGAAAGCAATCATTGGGAAAAAGAACATGGGAGGAATTACTTTACCCAATTTTAAACTTTACTACAAAGCAATAGTTATCAAAACAGCATGGTATTGGAACATGGACAGGTCCTCTTATCAGTGGAATAGGCTTGAATACTCAGAAAATGTCCCCCAGACATACAGTCACCTAATTTTCAATAAAGGAGCAAGAAATCCTAAATGGAGCAAAGAAAGCTTCTTTAACAAGCGATGTTGGCACAACTGGC
Source organism: Crocidura indochinensis (assembly GCA_004027635.1). Lineage (NCBI taxonomy): Eukaryota > Metazoa > Chordata > Mammalia > Eulipotyphla > Soricidae > Crocidura > Crocidura indochinensis. The sequence continues at coordinate 2,983 of PVKC010021980.1, forward strand.
TACCCACTTGCAAAAAATTATATTTAGATCCCCAGCTAACATAATATATGAAGATAAAATCCAAATGGATGAAAGACCTTGATATCAGACCTGAAACCATAAAATACATAGAACAACACGTAGGCAAAATACTCCAGGACATTTAGACTACAGGCATATTCAAGGAGGATAATGCACTCTCCAAGCAGGTAAAAGCAGATATTAACAGATGGGAATATATTAAGCTGAGAAGCTTCTGCACCTCAAAGGATATAGCGTCCAGGATACAAGAGCCACCCACTGAGTGGAAGAAACTATTCACCCAATACCCATCAGATAAGGGACTAATCTCCAAAATATACAAGGCACTGACAGAACTTTACAAGAAAAAAACATCTAATCCCATCAAAAAATGGGGAGAAGAAATGGACAGACTCTTTGACAAAGAAGAAATACAAATGGCCAAAAGACACATGAAAAAATGCTCCACATCACTAGTCATCAGGGAGATGCAAATCAAAACAACTATGAGGTACCACCTCACACCACAGAGAATGGCACACATCACAAAGAATGAGAACAAACAGTGTTGGCCGGGATGTGGAGAGAAAGGAACTCTTATCCACTGCTGGTGGAAATGCTGTGTAGTTCAACCTTTATGGAAAGCGATATGGAGATTCGTCCAGAACCTGGAAATCGAGCTCCCATACGATTCAGTATACCACTCCTAGGAATATACCCTAGAAACACAAAAATACAATACAAAGCCCCCTTCCTTACACCTATATTCATTGCAGCACTATTTACCATAGCAAGACTCTGGAAACAACCAAGATGCCCTTCAACAGACGAATGGCTAAAGAAACCGTGGTATATATACACAATGGAATATTATGCAGCTGTCAGGAGAGATGAAGTCATGTAATTTTCCTACACATGGATGTACATGGAATCTATCATGCTGAGTGAAATAAGTCAGAGAGAGAGAGAGAAAAACGCAGAATGGTCTCACTCATCTATGGGTTTTAAGAAAAATGAAAGACATTCCTGCAATAATAATAATTTACAGACACAAAAGAGAAAAGAGCTGGAAGTTCCAGCTCACTTCAGGAAGTTCACCACAAAGAGTGATAAGTTTAGTTAGAGAAATAACTACATTTTGAACTGTCCTAAAAATGATAACCTATGAGGGAAATGGAGATCCTGTCTAGAGTACAGGCGGGGGGTGGTTGGGGAGGAGGGAGATTTGGGACAATGGTGATGGGAACGTTGCACTGGTGATGGGTGGTGTTCTTTACCTGACTGAAACACAAACACAATCATGTATATAATCAAGGTGTTTAAAATAAAATATATTAATAAAAAAGAAAAAATAGAAAATTTTTATTATGAAACATATTTTCCTCTATCCAGTTTATGAACTCATGGGACTGAAGATATTGTACATTTGGTAAGGTGTTTCTCTTTCATGTGCAAGACACAGATTTGATCCCCAGTGTCCTCCAAATACTACCCTTAGTGATTACTGAATGTAGAGTCAGGACTAATCTCTGAACATTGCCAGGTCTGTCCCCAAAATTAAAACAAACTAGCAACTATCAAATCAAAAATAGTTCATGCACACATATTAAAGCAGTAGAAGTTGTTCCACTTATTTTTGTCTTCTTGTATCATCAAAGCTGGAACTCATAACATTTATAGAACTGAAACATTTTATCACTAAAACAACTGACATTTAAGACTGTAAGGACAGTAAAACTACATACTTTCTATACAACAGACTTAGTTCAATTCACAGCCAATTGATCTTATGAATACCATGGCCTATGTTCTTGAGCAAAGCAAAACAACACTTGGAAGGACTTCTCCACCCTTTCCTACCTCTCAAAAAAAAGCACAATTGATATTTAATAAAAAAATACAGAACATTATATGTTCCTTATATTTAAAATCATACTTTTTATTATGGTATTATAGCAAACTATAAACAAAGTTTTAGAAATAAAAGATATTCTGAGAATTTGTGTGGAATACTTAAAATTAGTATCTATAATTTAAAAATTAGATCAATAATTAATAACCTAAAATAAATCATAATGCACAAATTGTTTCCCTGATGAATTCAACCAGACATTTAAGAAAAATTTATTTCATTTCTCCATAAATTTTCTGAAATAAGGCAGAGAATCATTTCAAGCCATTCTATAAAGTTAACATTATGCTATAATAAAATAAAATTCATGACTTCAGGAAAGTGAAAACCAGAACAATATTTCTCATAAAAATATGAAGCTTTCAACAAAATATCAATTTAATAAAGTTAATTCAACAGTGTCAGAAAGAAATTATTCAACATGTTAGAGAAATTTCAACGATTCCAAATTGTAGTCTAGATGGGTGGAAAAGAAAGGAGTTTTTATTTGTGCAGACCAAGAATAACCCTGCCATCCCTTAGCCCTGAATAAAAGGCCCAATCCATTTTTATGTCTTCAAACAGTGAAACAAGAAAGCAAGAGTGTTTACAAAGTAGAATGGTAGTGAATGCTGATGTAACTTTAAAGAACAAAGAATTTTTCACTAAAATAACTGTTTTTCTTCAGTTTCTACACTTAAGATGTAGGTCTTTTTATGCTCAGAATTCTTCACCTTTCTTCACCACCACCATCCATGCCCATAAACCTCTGCCAGTTTCTCACATATTCCAGTTTTCTATCAACTTCTTTCTCAGTCCCTCTGTTTGAACATGAGGTAGTCTTCAGTTTATCTTCCATTTAACTCTATGTCTCCTGGTTTCATTGTCATTGTGGAACATTCTTTCTGCACTGCTAGATATAATCTGACTACCTCCAACTGAACTATGGTGAAACATATTCACTTGTAAACAACATATGGCCCAACAATGAGCACAGTAAGCTGTGCTATCACTGGTTCTAAGAACACATTAAAAGCACTACTCTTGTAACATGTCACTACTCTTGTAACATGATACAAATTCCCTTCCTCTGTCATATGAAGTCCAGCCCACATTTATTTTGGAGCACCACTTTAGCAAGGTGTCTAACTGGTCTTGAAACCTTATCACCACCTAGTTATCTGCCCTTTTATCTTTCTGTTTTTAAAGAGAACTAGCTGTACTAGACTTGCTGGACACCCCAAACAGCAACCCCCATTTTGACTGCAGATGCCAGAGCAATTCACACAAAGGATGGTAGGACAATAGACAGTTTAGCTCTTGAACTCGGCAGAGTCGCTTAATTTCCTGGGAAAATGTTTAGATTTATAATGAGGGAGACAAGTTGACACTCTCTCTTATCAGGGAGCAAGTAAAGTTTTTTCTTGGCTATGTAAATCATGTCCTATTTGGGCTTGCTGCCTATGGCCTTAATAGTACACAATACAGAGACAGAACAGACTAACGGTGTTTTCCTTCCATGCAGCGGACCCAGGACAAACCTGGGTTTGATTCCTAGCCTCCCATATAGTTCCCTGAGCCTGTCAGGAGTGGTTTCTGAGCCCAGAGCCAGGAGTAACCCCTGAGCTCCCCGGGTGTAGCCCCAAAACCAAAAAAACAAACAAAAAATGGAACTTGCCTGTTGGTTGGTGCTAAATTATCCCACAATTGAGAACCTGACTAGGAGCTGGTCTCTGGGTCTAAGTGAACCTATGACTGGGGTACCAACATATTCCTCTCCTAGCAGGATTTTACAACCTAGCATAAGTTTTTCTGAGGACTTTCCCATTTGAAAGTATAGAATAAGTATTATCAGAATAAGCAATCACAATAGCAAGGTACAACATGCTCAGTGTCACCCCAACTCCAGTATTTGGTTACAGCAATTCTAAAGTCTATAGCAAGGATAATAGTCACCAAAACACTGAACTTAATGTCTTGGTTGAATATACCAGGTGCATCAGCCTGTCAAATTCTGGTGAGGCAATCGGTGTTGTTCACTTTAGATGGAGATGAAATCTTCCTTCTGTATTTGATTCTTGATTGGTTCACTGCTAAGGGCAATATTGCTTTGCTGTGTGAGAATCTAGGAAGTGGGAAGTGAACCATGCTCCACCATTTTCTCATGAATAAAACATCTGGGCAGGAAGAAATAGTCATCTCTCTTTCCATACTGGTAAGTGGTGTAAGAGTCAAGCGAGGAACTGTTGGAGTTTGATCTCAGCAATCCACTGTGAGAAAGGGTCACATGAAGATTTCCTCACTCTTTTGCTGTTCATAGATCAACTAGTTACCTGGTGTGTCTGTAGTAAGTATAACTGTCTTTTTTTTCCAACCAGAGATGGGAAAGGTCTACACAGTCTCTGATGCAACGTAAACTCATGCAGTCTGGCTGAACCTCCATCACCAGTTCATAATGGTGCACTATTTTATGTATGGTGTAACTTCATATCCTCCACTGCTCAGGAAAATGAATAAACCAGGATTCATCTAAAGTATTCACATTTAAATCAATCCTATTACAACTGTTCAATTATTTCTGTAGATCTTGGATCTAATTACACAGATTGCAAGTTAATAAAATACAGTTTCGCTTCACCTATACTGATATCTACTGAATAATCACAGTTCTTGATTAAGTTTAACTCTGATTAATATTGCCAGTCTTTTTGCCTAAATAGTAAGAAACATATAGATTCCTCTTATCTTATATTAGGCTTTAATGGTCTCTATGGCATATCATATTTCCAAAACTATAGGCCTCAAGACAATTTGTTTTAATTTTCTCCAACCCTATTAGTAAGGTCCTTGCCAATTGCCTTTCTTCCTTTGTCTCAGAACTTGTTCCAAAATCTACTCTTGATCAAGTATAAATCTTGTGGGAACTTGGACTTTCTTCGTAGAAGACAGGGTAGCATAATGCCTCTTTCAAGTCCACCAAAGCTTTTGATGGGACCCACCTTATGAGGTGTCAGGAATTAAAGCTAGTTTAGAACAACTGAAGCTTACATTAATTTAATATGAGAAATGCCCAGATATTAAAATTATTTGCCATCAGGGTTCACCTATAACACTAGAACTATGTAGTTGATTAACTTCCAAATTATTTATTACAAGGCATAGCATTGTCTATCTTCCTATGACTATGAAAACAAGATATCATAAAATACAACATAAAAGATATGAGGATAAAAAGCAAATATTTCACTTACAACTTGGTAGTCTTCTACATTATTTCAGGTAATTAACTTTAGGAAGTCTTTTAAATATCATACAAGAGACATATGCAAAGATCTCAAATAAAACTCTGAATTATGACTAATTAATTATAATCAATTAATAATTTTATTCTCATGTAAAATTCCAATTGCTTCTAATAGTCCTTACAAGACTAATTCTTATAGCCTTATAAATTTTCAGAAAACTCTTATATAAGTTATTATAAAACTTTAATCACACCTTTAATCAGAATAAACAGAGTAGACAGTATAAAATTTAATATTGCAAATAACATTATACTTGTTTAAAATAAATATCATATTGGCATAAATCTATAGAGCTATTCTTGAACAGATAATGTCATGATTTACTTTATTCTCTTAAAACAAACATTTAATTTGACTAGAATTTTTTCTTAAGTCAAGGCTCTTTTCAAAGAAGCTCAGATTTTCAATCTCCTATTTTCCTTTAAATTTATTCCACTATCAGAAAATTATTTCAGTTTCATATCCTCTATTTGAAATCCAGTTTTTGTAAAACTGATTTTGAAAAACATCAATTATATGCATTTTCAGTACACAGCTCAGTCTTATGCACAGTTTAAGTTTGTACATTTAGAGATTACTTTGGAAACACAATTGAGAAGACAAATATGAAAACTTTTTCTCTTATTCCTTTTATTAAAGACCAGTTTTACCTTGAGATAGAACTCTTCTGTCAAAAATGTTTTTAATTATGGTTCTTTATTTTACCACAAATGCATATTTAGCTTTCGTTATATACCCAATTTCTATTTATAAAGCATTTAGAACTTTTAATTCTTAAAGCACCAGTTTCCTAATTTCAAGACCAGGATGATCATAAGGTGGTGATTCTCACACATTTTCAGATCTCACTGGCTCTAAGGAGTAAGACGGTCTTTCTTCAGCTGTAAGGTCTGTGATAAAGACAGTGAGAGAGATGGTAGAGGCAGCACCAGTGACTGCTGAAGTTGCATGTGGTAGCAGGAGCAAAAAGGTATATGCATTATTTTAAGAATCTCAATCTTCAGATATTCTTCCTGAGACAGGAGAAAGGAAGGGAAGTGAAAGGAAGGGAAGAGGATTGAAAGGAAGGAAAGAAACGGGTGAAGAAGGGAGAAGAGGGGAAGGGAGAAAAAGGAGAAGAGATAAAATGAACAGACCCTCTCAATGACCTTTTCCAACCTGATATTAGTTTGAATATTATATTAAATCACTTAACAACATATCCTCCAGACAGATTTTTGAAGAAAGCTCACCCTATCATAACATAAATAGTTATTCAGCATAATAGTAACTCAACATAAATAGTTGAATTTGGGGGGGGCAAAGAAATAATCTCAAGAGCAAGAGTGTATATATACTTCTAGCAGAATAGTGTTTGCCACTGCAGGCCAACATCAGATTGTTGCTATATCATACCAGTACAAACAAAAAAATATCTCCCCTGGATAATGGCATGGAATTGTTCAAAGCTCTATAAATATTTGAATGCTGTTATCAATTGAGAGTACACCTTCAGCCTTCACTTAAGCCTATCCATTTGCCACCCAGTTCTGCATGACCACAGCAACCCAATGAGTACTAGTACTGATGAGGCCCTGCTTGTATTTCAGAATCTATGAAACTGAATTCACAAATTCATTGAGATCTCAATGTCTTGTTGACCATGCATTCCAACCCAGTGCTGTAACAGGCTAGTTACTTAGGACTGCAAATTCCTTAGTTGCAAATTAAATAAGAGACCAAAGGTACTGTTTAATTTGGTCAATTTTTTCATGCAAGATGATTTCAGTGATTGAATTATTCTGAGTCAGACAGAATAAGTTATTACTGTTTCAAAACCACTGTACTAAATAACATAATAAATAATTGAAACGGGTAGGCTAAAAGTTTCAGTCAGTTTCTCCAGTACTCACAAGTAGATATAACCCAAATCAACATCTATTATGTTATAATATCAACTAAGTTAACTCAAATAATCTTAATTAAAATGGCAAATTAGATAAAGAATCATGAAAAATGTGCTATTTCAGCTTTTTGAAGTTGAAGTCATGAATGATAGTGTCCTTGTTGTCATTTAAAATGTGTGAGGTTTTTTGTGAAAGATATTAGAATCAAATCACACATTTCATCTTTCATCACCTAAAGTGGATACAATATATTTTAATTCATTTACCTACCTACTTGGAAACAAATATTACATAATGTAAATATGCTAGTTTAAATATAAGAAGTACCAATTTTACACATGATGCTGTATATCAAAGCTTTATAGATTAGTATTATGAAAGCCTAAAAGGAAATAAATATATATAACACTATGATCCCTGGAGGCTGAAAATAAAAGCAAGAAGTGACAAATACTGCCAATGGTTTTCCTTGGAAGCATGGTAAAAACAGCAACTATCAGCAATCTCAGGGAGTTACAAAAAGGGCTTTCATATTAGTGGTGGGAATTCTCTGCCTTTGCTTACTTTTGCTACTTCAGAATTTGCTGAGGTTGTGGGGTTCTTCATCCCTGCGTTCAATGAACTATATCTAATAGAGTCTTTTCATTAAGTACATTTTTTTTGGTATACACCAAGAGTAATATTCTCATACAAAATACAATTTACTTTACTACCTGAAACATAGAGAAGTTTATTTCAAGGATAACAGCTTGCTATATTACAAACATGCAATAAAATATAGGGATTAGGTGAAAGAGAAGAAAATTACAAAATCATTTACATATGAATCATGCAAGAATTTGGTCAATATGTATTGTCTTATTTTCATATACTAATAGCAATACAAATTCATACATAGATTTTTAAGCCTTGCTAATTTTCTTGAATTGCAAGGAATATTGATTTTATTCACTCATATATGCTATTCAATATATATATTTTTAAGAAGAAAAATTACACAGATCACTTTATTTCTTTTAAATGAGAATAACCAATAATGTAAAAATTTATTATTCAGCTATAATGTAAAATATAAGAATATATTATAAAAAGAAAATGGGAATTTAAAGTAATTAAAAATTTGAAAATTTAATATAATCTTATAATAAAGAAAATTGTGTTAAATATTTTATTTCTTTTTTAAATTTAAAATAAATATTTAAAAGCATTATTTACCATGAAGTAATTTATTAATGGTTCTGTATAATATAACATACAAAAATATTTGCTTACATATATAAAATAAAATTTAAAAGGTATGAATTTGTACTCTTAAAGCTTAGTTTGTAAACTGATAATTAATAAGTACTTAAATAAATTACTAAAATATTTTAGAAAGTATTTGTTTATTTAATTTGCTTAAGAGAAAATACAAGATGGATATTTCTAATATAATAAGGCTATATATTTCTCATTAAAATGCTCCAACTTTAACATCCTAACATATATGTACTACATATACCACACATATACCACAAATACATGCAGGCATACACAAATATATATGGTAAAAACTAATATTTCTAATCCTATTTCCAAACTAATAGTATGCATTTATTTATGATATGCTTTATTTATCTAGGTGTCATCAATTTACCTGAATGCAAATATTTTTGTTTTAGGTGTACAATATTACCATACATACCAAACCCACCACCAGAAAGTTATCCAACCCATGAAATCCTTCCTTTCCACTTTCCAATTTAAGTAATCTGTTATCTATTAGGGTATAGTATCAATGGACGTAATTTCCTTGCTTTATATTTTTTATATATTCCCTATGTTTAACATCACCAAGTATTTATTTGTTTTACACCTTTTAGCTTAGTTGCTTATAGTGACCCCTGGCTGCTCATATATATTATAGATAAAAAAGTAAAACCTCATCTTTCATAGCTGAATAGTATTCCATAACATATATTATATCTATTTGTATGCTTCTATAATAGACACAATATGCATGTCATTGGGCATTTGTGTTTTTAAATCTTATTGTTGAATATAAATATAAAATGAATATAGGAGGTTACAAATCTTTTCAAATGATTATTTTTGTATTTGGGGATAGATAGTAGTAGTATTGCTAGGTACCAGTGTTTGCATTGTCATTTATGAAAGTCCTCCATATTTTTTTCATAGAGATTGAAACAATTTGCATTCCTACCAACAGTAAATCTTTATGTCTTTCTCTACATCCCAGTTAGCACGTGATATTTTTTAAGGGGTTGAAAGTTATTTGGTTACATGACCATGTTCAGGTCTTACACTTTTCTCTGCACTCAAGAATTGTTCCTGGTAGCACTTTGGGAACCATATGGGAAACAAACCTAGCTCAACTATGTGCAAGGCAAGCACTCTACCCATTGTATTATTCACTCTGTCTCTCTCTTTTTTATTTTCTCAAAATATCTATAACACTAAACATATGTGGCTTACTCTAAAATATCTGCATCCAAGATTTACATTAAATAAAAAATGTATTCCTTTTGTGTTTTCATGTGTAGAACAAAATTATAAGTTTCATGTATGTATTTATTTAAATGCAATACTTATTGCATAATATATGAAATATAGAAGTATATTTGAGAAAATTAAAACATCTTTTAATTGGGCAGGAACAGTGGAGTAAGCTGTAAAGCTTGCTAACCTAGAACAGACCTCGGTTTGATCACCCAGCGTCCCATGTGGTCCGCTAAGCCAGGATTGATTTCTGAGTGCATAGCCAGGAGTAACCCATGAGCTTTACTGGGTGTAGCCCAAAAATAGAAAAAAAAAAGAAAAGAAAAAAACTATCTTAAATATATCAACAGAATATCAATATTTTATTGAAAACGCAAGAAATCAGATAAAAAGCATATGACACTAAAATTAATATATTTTGGGGCCCGGGAGATAGCATGGAGGTAAGGCGTTTGCCTTTCATGCAAAAGGTCATCGGTTCGAATCCCGGTGCCCCATATGGTCCCCTGTGCCTGCCAGGAGCAATTTCTGAGCATGGAGCCAGGAGTAAACCCTGAGCACTGCCGGATGTGACCCAAAAACCAAAAAAAAAAAATTAATATATTTTATTCACTTTAATCTAAGAGTTGAGCTTTACCAAGTTTTCTTGTACACAGTTTCTCAGAAAATTTACTCTTATGTTAGAATTGATAATGTCATCATTGATGTCAACTAACTCAGTATAATCATTTTCATTTTGTGACTCTGAATTACTGATCACTTCAATTTTGATCTTTTTAGTTGTAGTCATTTGTAGACACATATATAATGTGTTTTAACATAAAAACAGAAATTGTTGCTTAAAATTGGGCCAGAATATTAGTACATCAAAGACTAACACTGAAATTATTAATTTTTTGAAGGGGGCAATACCCTGTCTTCTCAGAACCTTATTGTCTCTGGATTCAGGAATCACTGCTTAGAAGATGATAAGTGGTAACGGGAATCAAATGCAATGATCTTTAGGCAATATAAATATTTTACCTGCTGCACTATGGTTCTAGCTTGAAATTATGTATATTTGTATGTTTTACATCAGGAATTAACTGGTAGCCTAATAATTTAAATTTGATCTAAACAAAAATGGATAAAATCAATGTTTAAAGCACAATGTTTTTCTGCTTGTCTATCTATTTTAGCAACATAAAAAGTAGCTATATATACACATATATACAGAACACATGATATATTTTATGAGTATAAAACCAAGTATCACAATATCAGAATTTAAGGTATAAATTAATCAGGCTCCTTGATATTATTTCAAGTGCTCTTCCAAAGTATTTTATAAAGCACACAATTTTTGACAAGTTATAAAATAAAGATGTCTCAATTATAAACACTCAAAGTTGAAATGAAAGACATGAAAATCTGCAAGCCTGGGAAAGCACTTGCTCAGATTTGTGATTTTATAATGCTTTTTCTTCCTAATTTTCAATAAGTTACCTCTCTCCTAGGATGTCTATAAAATGTGATTTAATGGAAAAGATAGTGCTACATTAATATCTTGATAGTAATAAGGAGAATGAAGCATCTCGACGCCAATAGGATTAATGGCTTTACAATAATACACTTAGCTGGTCTTCTTTACCAAGTCAGTGTCAGTGAGTAAAAGGAGAAAGAGTTAAAGCACCCAAAGCAACAGAGTGTGAATACTGTCTGACATACTTGGAAATTATGATGACTCATTGTAGCTAATGTGTCAAACATCTTTATTGAGCAAAATTTATTCATAAATAATCCAACACTTAATGTAATGTTTGTCATCATCGTTTTAGTTAAAAGACCTAAAGCCTTATTAGATAGCAGTCCATTTCTTGGCCTTTGAAGACTAGAGTCCCTAGAGGCAACATATCATACTTGATCTCAGATAAAAGGCCAAACTGTAATAGTTATGATACATTTGAGAGCATATTGCAGCCCTGTGGTTCAATTATCTAAATATAAGCTACTGAAAATAGCTCTAAATATATAGTACAAAACTGTCATTTTATATATAAGAAAATACTTAATTTTGAAATTAAATTTCTGTATTATTTATATAGTAAAATACTTAATTTTGAACTTAAATTTCTGACTTATTGGGTGACCTTATTGTCCAATACAAGGATAAATATGTAAGAATTTATTTTTCTGACATTATCAAAGCAATGATTATTCTTTAATACTGGCTGTTTTTAATGGGGATTGCTCTCTTTAACTTACTATTAATGCATTACCATCATTTGTAAGTGTATTTGCACATTAAATACTAATTATAAAATATATATACAATTTTAATTAATTTTGTTTCATATCTTTTTTACTGTGGGAGTCTCTCAAGCATTGTTTGAGATATGAGGGCTTTTCAGTGAATCTTGATTACTCAAATTAGTAATTCAAGCATTGGATTCTCCAGGAATAACATGTTGCTCAGGCTCATTCATGTACCTGATGGATCCTGGGTGGAGACCTACAGAAACAAACTCACAAATCAAGTTACTTGCAATAATAAATAAACTTCAAACACACATTCAGAAAGAATAGTCCATTTATTATGAAAAAATTAACAGCAACATTCAAATTCTGAGTACTGATTATTCTCAAGTTATACACAAGTTAGTTCACAATGAACTGCACACTTGAACACTATATCTAAAACTATTGTACACATAGGAAAAAAGGCAGTAATCTATTATTATTGACTTTACCAATAATTATTGGAACATGACTGTAAAAGCAAAACCAATCAAAGAAAAAATATGTAGCTATATCAACTTAAATATTTAATGCATGACAAAGAAAACTATCAACAACATCAAAGATTATATTTAAACTATTTGCAAAATGTATTGAGTAAAGACCTAATCTAAAATATGATATTACTAATACAGTGATCAGAATGTACTTTAAAAGGTGCTAAAATATCTCTCATTAACAGGGAAGTTCAACTCAAAATTAAACCCACAGCAAGATATTACTTCATACCTGTTGTTTTTATGAAAAAACACAAGACTCATATGATAAGTGTTGGTGGGGATTTGAAGAAAACCTCTTGTGAACTCCTAGTAGAACAACAAAATTGTAGTCACTACAATAAAAAAGATTTTGGGTATTACTGAAAAAAAAGTAAACTAGAATAATTTATAGTCCCCAAATTCCACTTCTGGGTATTTATCATAAACAAAGAAAAGCATTTTATCCTTATCTATCACTATTTCCAACACAGCAAATTTATACCCCATGCTAATCTTCACTAGTGTAGTACTGTTATATAATGTTAAATAATTATTTAATTTTTATTCATTTCTATTGTGATATAATCATATTTCACAAAATTATGTAAATACTATGTTACATAGCAATATTTATCAGTATTAGCAAAGTACTTAATTTTTATTTAGTAGTCTTATAATCTTGGATTTATATTTTTAGAAAATTAATAAATAGCATTCTATCCTGCCAAATAAGATTATTAGTCTTTGCAACCACAAAAATATTTAAAGCTTTACTCTGTGAATTTATACATAAGAAACTCTTATATTTTACAATAAAAATACTGCCACTTTCAAGAGAAAAAAATCAGGTCAACATAATAATAAGAGCATTATCTTTAACAGAATTCCATTTAAAAAAGGAAAATTGGGGGAGATTTTTAGTGAGAATGTAAAATTTGAATAAAAGGCTAGAGGAAGTATTCAGAGAGAGATTAGAGGGGTTAAGAGACTTGCCTTGAATGTGTAACAAAATTGCACATAATCCTGAGAGCACACGGAGAGACATTTAAGAGCACAGAGGAAGGTAGGTCCTGGGCACAGTCAGAAATGACCCAAATTCACACCTTGAAATAAAAAGTAATAAAATAAAACCTGAAGAGAAAATGATATGTGTTATATTTATTTTAATAGCTTGTATAGTTATGATTTCTCAACTCAGAAATATAATTTCAAGAAGCAATATTAGAGAGGTGAGTTGATTAATACTGATTAACTAATAGGAAAAGATAGAGAGCAGTAAAGGGTCAGATTAGAGAGAGCAAATAGGCTAAATTAAACAAGAACAGAGGATCTGTGTAACTCTCAATGAACCTTGAATTCTTACTGAAATCAGAAGAAATTTGAAAGGTTAACTATTTTATTTTAAATTATATCATAAAATATTTCATAATTTTCTATCTTCAAAATCTCTGATTTTTATGATTAGTGGGTATGTTATAGATAAGTACCTTCACATTTTCTTTAATCAAACTATCTACATTGCATCTTAAGTTTGATCTTATATTAATAAAACTGAACATGATAAGCACCCTATTAAATGTTCATTCTAAATATGACAATCTATAAACTCTAGGCATAATTGACATACATGGCTAAAATGTACTTATCCTAGATTACTAAAATACTATATGCATGGATAATCAACTATTCATTTCCTTCTGCTTCTTACCATTCTGACTCTGACACACTGAATTTATTTTGATATTTCATATAAGTAATATTAGGTTGTATTTGTCATTCTGAGATAAAAATATTATATAATACAATCCAGCTCCATCTAAGTTGTAATATATTATTACATTGTAACACATTAATGTTTTGTTTTAATACTAAATTCATTTATCCATGAATGGACATTCAGGTTGATTCAAGAAGTTGACTATACCTATTGCTGCAATAATCATGGAAATATAAATACCTTTTAACACTTCTGAATATTATCTGCAGAAAAATAGCTGGTTCAGATAGCAGTTTTATTTTAAATTTTGGAGAATCTAAAATTGTTTTGATTTTACAACTTAAAACTAGTTCTGTCACATATTTTGTGTATTTTTTAAAGTTTTACTTAAAGGGTCTAATTCAAAACTAGTCTCAGTGTGATGATTAGGAACATTCTCTGGATTTATTTTGAATACAATTAATTTATATGATCATCTCATGAACTAGATTTGAGAGATAAGGAAGAAGAATGAATGATTCAGATTTTGGCTAACTGAAATAAAAATCTTCTCAGGAAGATGTGTTTTCTTGTGAGGGGATAAGATTTTGCTTGTTTTCATACTGAAGATCTCTGCTATAATTCAGAAATTTTATAATTTCAGACATTTTAGGATTGGAGTATTTGCTAGAATTTATAATGTAATATATTACAAGGATCACTTTAGCTATTCATTGTTCCAAATGAATTTCAGGAGTGCTTGATCCACTTCTTTGAAGAATGTCATGGGTATCTTTAGAGGTATTGTATTCAATCTGTGCAATGCTTAGGGGAGCATTACCATTTTAATGATATTAATCCTGCCAAACCATGGGCTTCTAGAAATAATG
>PVKC010021981.1:0-17898 GCA_004027635.1 Crocidura indochinensis
GCATATCGATCCTTGTATCTACTAAGAGTTACATCCTAGAAGATTATCTTATTGTATTTTATTAATTTTCTTCTAGAAGATTATTTTAAATTATAGAAAGGAGTATGGCAGACTTTGTCAAATAGTTAACTGGTTACTCCTGGCTATGCACTCAGAAGTCGCTCCTGACTTGGGGGACCATATGGGAACCGGGGGATCGAACCTCGGTCCGTCCTAGGCAAGCGCAGGCACCTTCCCTCCAGCGCCACCACCCGGCCCCAAAGTGAAGCCTATTTCTATATGATTAGGCTTATGTAGAAAACACCTTACTAACCAAGTATGTGACAACATTTTCCCTAAAAAAAAAAAAAACACTCCAGAGGAAACGCTGGTTATCGCTGGTTATTTTATTACAGTTAAAGGTCCAGCATTGGGGCCCGGGAGATAGCATGGAGGTAGGGCGTTTGTCTTTCATGTAAAAGGTCATCGGTTCGAATCCCGGTGCCCCATATGGTCCCCCATGCCTGCCAGGAGCCATTTCTGAGCCTGGAGCCAGGAGCAACCCCTGAGCGCTGCCGGGTGTGTCCCAAAAACCAAAAAAAAAAAAAAAAAAAAGCTCAGCATTAGATGTGTCTACTGAAATTACAGTTTTTACTTAAAAGAGTATATGAGAAATCCTTTATACTTTAGAGAAAAAAATTTGTTCTATAGCTCTATATCTCTCTCTTGTATTATAAAAGATGATGTTCCTGATATATTTTCTAAATTCATCACATAATACCCTCTGATGTATTACATAGTCAGCTGATGTTTTTTTTACCGCCTAAGTAAACACTACAGAAGTTAATTATTAGTACTCTCAAATTTAATACCAGGCATACGTCTCTAAATTTTTTGGGGCCACACCCATTGGTGCTCAGGGGTTACTCCTGGCTATGCGCTCAGAAGTCGCTCCTGGCTTGAGGGGCCATATGGGATGCCGGGGGATCAAACCGAGGTCCTTCCTAGGTTAGCGCTGGCAAGGCAGACACCTTACCTCTAGCGCCACTGCGCAGGCCCCCTAAATTTTTTTTTAATACATTGACTTTCCTCACTAAATAAGTTGAAGTTAAAATTTTTCTTCCTTGAGCTATAAACTCTCTAAACATAATTCATGATACTTATCATGAATATGTATATTAAGATACTAGGGAAAAGAATTTCAGAATATTTACCAGAAAAGTCCATTGGTTCAGAGTAAATAGGAATTCTCATTGCTACAGAGTACAGATAAGATGGAGAGAAGGCAAGAGAAGGGCTGGACAGACAGCGAAAAAGACATGAAATCCAGGGCACAGTTTTGCTGCAGGTGGTGTGCAAAGAAACCGCTGAGCTCCAGAAGCTACTGGAAAAATCAGGTATCATCTGATTGTGTAAGTGGAAAAGGGAGCAAGAAATTAAACTTCAACCTTGTCCCAATTCACATGTTTATGGCTTATCAACCTCCAATGGTTAAACTAAATGTCTAAGATCAAGAACATTCTCAAGGACATGCATGTATTATGAAACTCATTATAAAGACAAATATTTTAGGAGATTTTCTATGATATGTTATGAGGAAAATCTGTCACCCGGCCAGCCAGTAATTATCCACTGACATGAAAAAAGAAAAAAAAAAAAAAAGAAACCTGAGATCATCCTGCTGGCCAATGAGGAGCAGGCAGGGGCACCATGTTAGCCTTGCCAAGGCATTTCCAGGGAACCAGGCACAGTCTCTTGGCAGAGTACTTTTTAATACCTAATAAAGCTCAGAGGTAGCTTTTTCTCTGTTATGTTTTAAAAACACCATGATTCATATTCAAAAGCTGAGTGAGGGAGAACTTGGATAGGATAGTAAGATCCCAAACAGTTTTCTAAGGAGTAGGATGAACTACACATGCACCATCAAACATACAAATGAAAAAAGTGAGGCTGGAGAGATGGCATGGAAGTAAGGTACTTGCCTTGCATGCAGAAGGTTGGTGGTTCGAATCCCGGCATCCCATATGACCCCCCCGAGCCTGCCAGGAGCGATTTCTGAGCATAGAGCCAGGAGTAACCCTGAGGAGTGCTGCTGGGTGTGACCGCCCCCACCCAAAAAAAACTGAAAAAAATACAAATACTCAATCTAATTGGCTTCAACAAATAAAAGATTCTACGCTAATACTGGCAGGTAGAAAAAGCTCCAACTGTACTTTTCTGTTTAAAATACCTTATACAGAAACCAATTCTCAATTCTCCCAGAGCAGGATACATAGCATAAGCCAAGAATCCCTTTCATGTCTGCTGGTCCCAGAGGATGAGCAGGGAATATGGCAGCTCCTGGGTCAGGAAGGGACCCAGTCACAGGCACGCAGACTTGAGAGAAAAATTATCTCCCCCTGTTATGGGTCTGTGTGGAGTCTGAATGGCAGAAAAAATCTTGGCCTCTGCCCTCACGTCTAGTAAGGAAGGTAATACACAACAGGACAAAAGAATGCAGCCAGTGTTACAAAATGTGCTCTTGGTGTTCAGGGGGTTCTGGTCACCTCTGCCTGGACTGGAGTAAAGGGAAGTGACCTGGAGAAAGACTGTACAGAAGAGGCGAGGTTTGAGTTGAATGAAAATAAAATGGAGAGATAAACAGAAGGGAATGCAGAAGGGCAGAAGGGAAGCAATAAGAGTCCAAGTACCTGAGGAGTTCACCCCAACTAGTGGGAATGTGGGAGGTTTAACAGAGCGATGAGACAGTTGGAAATGATAAAGATTTGCACATGGGGCACTTTCCCAAACTCCACTCAAGTGACAGTGCTGAGTAAGGAACTCGAAACTGAAGTGAGGACCAAACATTTGGGTCCTCAACTGGAAAGAAAGCAAGCAGCAGATGGCCACATAGTTAATGACCACCTAAATTAAAGCAAGGAGTATTCTGTCCAATCCTCGGTAGAAGAAAAGGAGCCAGCCACCTTAGTGGAAGCAAAGGCCTTTCTAGGAGCAGAGCAATCAGACCTACACACAACCCCTCTTCCCACACAGGCAGGTGTGTATCTTGTTCTGCATGGGTAACGACAACTCAACTTCAGCAACTCCATGACACAAACAAGGCCCCTTCAGCTAGAAGACAGCCATCGTCAACTTACTCAAAAATGGCCACTGTGAGACTCTGCTCTTCTGGAAGACTTCCCCCCTCGCAGAGAAGGCTGCCAGTCAATAGTCCCTGAACTGATTTAGGGCATTTTTAGCAACTGCCTCTCAAAATGAGTAATGAACCAAAGACCATGAAACACATGGGGGGTAAAAAACATATAATATAGAAAAGAGAATATGGAGGGAAAAGACAATAAAGAATATGAATGAACACTTTAAGACTTTAACTTATTATCCTCATATTGTTTGTTCTCCCTGAAATGAGAACGCAAAACTAATTTTAAAGAAAACATTCAGGGTTGTGGCCGGAGAGACAGCATAGTGGTGTTTGTTTTGCAAGCAGCCAATGCAGGACCGAAGGTGGTTGGTTCGAATCCCGGAATCCCGGTGTCCCATATGGCCTCCAGTGCCTGCTAGGAGCTATTTCTGAGCAGATAGCCAGGAGTAACCTCTGAGCACAGCCGGGTGTGGCCCAAAAACCAAAAAAAAAAAAAAAAAAAGAAAAAAGAAAAAGAAAAAAAAGAAAGAAAACATTCAGGGGACCGGAGCAATAGCACAGTGGTAGGGCATTTGCCTTGCACGCAGCTGATCCAGGACGGCCAGTGGTTTGAATCCCGGCATCCCATATGGCCCCCCAAGCCAGGAGCAATTTCTGAGTGCATAGCCAGGACTAACCCCTGAGTGTCTCTGGGTATGGCCCCAAAACAAAACAAAACAAAAAAATCAGAAGACAAAAAACAAAAACAAAAACAAAAAAAACCTATTAGAAATTACATAGCAGCTCAAAAACAAAAACAAAAAAGGGCCAGAGAGATAGCAAGTGATAAGGCGTTTACCTTGCATATGACTAACCTAGTACAAACTGTGGTTCGAATCCCAGTATCCCATGTTACCCAGAGTCTGCCAGGGGTGATTTCTGAGTGCAGAGCTAGGAGTAATCTGAGTGCCACCAGATTTGACCCAAAAACCAAAAAAAAGAAAGAAATTACACAGCAGAGGCTGGAGCAATAGCACATGGCCAGATGTTTGCCTTGCATGTGGCTGAGCCAGGACAGACCCAGGTTCAATTCCTGGCATCCTATATGGTCCCCTAAGCCTGCTAGGAGTGATTTCTGAGCAAAGAGCCAGGAATAGCCCTCAGTGCTGTTGGGCGTGGCCCAAAAACCAGAAAAAAGAAATTACACAGCAGGAATTTTTCCTACTGTCAAAGAAGACTTAGAGGATACAACACTTGGAACTCCCACAAAATAGGATATGTGAACAGAGGAGGAGCTGGGAGAGAAGAGATGACTTGTATGATAAATCTAAAAAGATCACATCTGAATAACAGAATTTCTAGAGGGTATAAAGAAACATGGAGAATATTGGTGAATGTCCAATCCCTCAGCTATAGGCAGATGTGTGTGCAAGTGACAGCTACAGCCCAGCAGGCAAAGAAGACACACAGGGCACATTATTTGGAAAGCCATAGCCTGTAGGTGGGTGCCACAGATGTGGGAGGACAGTACAAAAATCAAGGAGTGTGACTCCAGAAACAGGGAGGAAGCCAAACACTGGAGTGTGAGGGTAGATACAGGAGCATCTGACATTGCTGGGGAGGAAGAAACAAGTTTGGGGGCAGATTCCCATTCTGGGAGACTCAGGGCACACTCTGTGAGAGGCAGATGATAAGTCATGATTTCTAAGTAAGGCCACTTCACTGACTCAATCAAGAGTGAGTATGTGAGACAAGACAGTTGTATGCTGCCATCTTGAAGGCGGGGGCGGGAAGGCTTAAGGCACAGAATCCAGACCTCCCCAGCAGGAAGAGAAGGAAAACTATAGAGAGGGATATTCTGAATAAGTCCAGCTCTCCTGGCCTCCAAGCAGGAGATGACAGGAAACTGAAATGATATTTGGCACAGTGAGCTAGCCTCTCAGAGGGCGAAGAAGAAAAGATCCAGAATGACAGCAGGTTCAGCGATGCCACTGGAGGGTACAGGCAGCTACAGGTGGGAGGGTTGATGCAGGTCACCTCAGTTACCTGAGGGACCGTAGGACTGAGTAGTGGGGATAGCCTATGTCTAGGGTTCTATTTGATTTTACAAGCTACAGTTCATATGTAAAAAATAATAAAAAAGTAAATAGGAGTGAGTTCGGAACGATAGCACAGAGGTAGGGTGTTTCCTTGCACGTGACTGACCCAGGACGAACCTGGGTTTGATCCCTGGAATCACATATCGTCCCCCAAGCCAGGAGTGATTTCTGAGCACAAAGCCAGAAGTAAAGCCCTGTGCATCACTAGGTGTGGCCCAAAAACCAAAAACAACAACAACAACAACAACAACAAAAAGGATAAATAGAAATGTAGGCAGATACTCAAACATAGTCCCAAGAGTTTATTCTGGGGTCAGCTTTGGGTTCTAGGGACAGACCATATGTCTTACATATGTGAGGTCCTAGTCTGCAGAGAGCAGAGGGGGTCTGCAGCAATACTGCCCAGGCAGGGACTTAACATTAACTCACTCTATCTCAGTATCTTCAGATCCTGTGCACATCACACTCAGGGGGTACATGCTACTGGGGTCATTGACTATCACAGCTCATCAGGGAATCATGACATGACTTCAAAGGGAACCATCACTGGAGGCAAGGGAGGGAGGAAGGTGAAGCCTTCCACTTGTGTAATTTTAAATATCTTCACACTGATTCTTATCTGATCAAAAAAGCCTGGGAATTAGGCAGGAAAGGATTCACAACCCTGCAAAGAGAAAGAAAATTGAGGCAGGAAACAAAAGCTTAGTGAGGTGGGCACACTTCTCTTCAAGGAGACTTCAAGGGCAGTAAAGCCCATAATAAATACACTCCAGTGCTTCCCATAAAAACATATATACTAAGATAGTTGAAACCTGAGAAATAGTAAGAGGAAAAAATACCATTTTATAATTCTCATAATACTCATTTAAAGAAAAATACTGGTTATTTTTACCTAAAATGAAAACAGAATAATAAAAACTAGGAAAAGCAATTTAACTTTGTTGTTGCTCCTGCTGTTGTTGTTGTTGTTTGGGGTCACACCCAGTGATGTTCAGGAGTTACTCCTGGCTATGTGCTCAGAAATCACTCTGGCTTGGGGGACTATATGGCCTGCAGATCAAACCAGGTCTGTCCGTCCTGGATCAGCCAAGTGCAAGGCAAACGCCCTACTACTGTGCTATCACTCTGGCCCTGCAATTTAGCTTTTTTAATTAATTTTTTTGCGGGGGTAGGGAGGCACACCTGTTGGTGCTCAGGAATTATTCCTGGCTCTGCACTCAGAAATCACTCCTGGAGACTTGGGAGATTATATGGGATGCCAGGGATCGAACTTAGGTCCAGCCCAGGTCGGCCTTGTGGAAGGCAAACACCTTATTGTTGAGCTCCAGTCTCAATATAGCTTTTTATTTTCCCCTCCCCGTCCCTCGCTCTCCCAATATAGCTTTTAATAAATGGGAGCTTACAAATAAAATTTCTGATTGCTTGCCTTTACCAGTATTAAACTGAAGTCACTGGTGTAAAACATTTTGGTGTTTTGTAGCTTGCTAGGTACCTAAAATATACACTTTATATTTATAAATGTGTAAATTTTTATAGTTTTAAAATGGGTTATCAAAAAAATATTTTATTATGTATTACTTTCTCATGAAAGTCAAAAGGCACATTAAAAGATAGTTAGAAAGGGGCCCGGGAGATAGCATGGAGGTAAGGCATTTGCCTTTCATGCAAAAGGTCATCAGTTCGAATCCCGGTGCCCCATATGGTCCCCCGTGCCTGCCAGGAGCAATTTCTGAGCATGGAGCCAGGAGTAACCCCTGAGCACTGCCGGGTGTGACCCAAAAACAAAACAAAACAAAACAAAAAAAAAAAAAAAAAAGAAAAGATACTTAGAAAGCAGGGCTTTTTTTTTGGTTTGTTTTTGGGCCACACCGGCAGTGCTCAGGGGTTACTCCTGTCTGTCTACTCAGAAATAGCTCCTGGCAGGTACAGAGTACCATATGGGATGCCGGGATTCGAACCAACCACCTTAGGTCCTAGATCGGCTCTTGCAAGGCAAATACTGCTGTGCTATCTCTCCTGGCTCAGAAAGCAAGTTTTTAAAAAGAAGGCTCATCCTTTTACAGTGACCGCCTACTTGTGGCACTACGACTCACTTCTTCCTGCTCTTCTCACCAGGGAACAGGATCTTTCATCAGAGTCTCAGTTCAAAAAGACTCTCTTAGGTGATTTTATTCCAGTTTTCTTAATTATTTTACCCTTCGGGGGTCACTCCTAAGCACAGAGTGAGTTAAGTAAGCCCAAGCATTGCCAGGTATAGATAGTTTAAAACTCACACTCAAAGCCCAACCCCACCCCCCACAAAATAATAAAATGTGGGTGGGGGGGGGGAGAGTGACATTACCTGCTGGTCATCAGGTGTCCAGATGCCACATGTGATCTGACTTTCCAAGTTGATCTCTGATGACCAGTGTCTCTGTCCACTAACAGAACCAACCAGGACAAAGCCATCTCGGTAGGAAATCAGTGCTTGAGTCCCATCATGGCTCCACGTGAAATCACTCACCTTTGAAACAAAAAGAGTCAATTTACCCTCTAGAAGGGAAAACCTTTCGTCAAACATGAAGCTCAATCACTAACCTGGCCTTGGACGCCAACTGAGATGATCTTGAAGAGAACAATACATCCATACCATGTGTATCACAGCAATAGCATGTCCGGTAGGAGATGGTATTTGATATGCATGTTAATGCAATGTAGTGAGGCCAAGGGTCTCAATACAAGTGAATTCATCAAATCTTACCTGTGAGAGGTAAATATCAACCCCCTTCTATATTGGGAAGCAGGCAAGGAGTGGGGAGTAATGTTGCAGGTCCTCCACTATGGGAACTGTCCAGGCTGAGTTTGACCCTGTATGTGCTGCAGTGTGCTTCTCTCTGCTGCTGTCCTGCAGCCTTCACTGATGAGGAGTTAAAGACTCTAGCAGGAGTTCTTGGTTATTTATCTAATAGGAAAGCTAACTACTTCTGACTACATTTCATCCTCAGTCTCACCAGCAACAGTCGCTTAATCAAATTTAAAAAACATTATTTGGGGGTCGGAGAGATAGCATGGAGGTAAGGTGTTTGCCTTTCATGCAGGACAGTGGTTCAAATCCTGGCATCCCATATGGTCCCCCATGCCTGCCAGGGGCGATTTTCTGAGCATAGTCAGGAGTAACCCCTGAGTACTGCTGGGTGTGACCCAAAAACCAAAAAAACAACAAAAAAAATTATTTGATACAAACATTATTTATACTTTGGGTATTGAGTTTTATTAAATGTATTTGCTGCACCTATTCAAATGGCCAAAAATTATTTTCTCTCTAGATTCTATTAACCTACATATTTCTATGGATTTCCCAATTCTTTTTTGGTAGTACTTAGGGGTTACTCCTGGCTCAGTGCTCAAGAATTACTCCTGGCAGGCTCAAGAGGCCATATGAAATGTAGGGAATTTGAACCAAGGTCGGCCACATTCAAGACAAATGACCACTGTGTGGGATGGTTTCAGTCCCTGGATTTTCAATTCTTTTTTTTTTTCTCCGGCCACACCCATTTGATGCTCAAGGATTACTCCTGGCTAAGGACTCAGAAATTGCCCCTGGCTTGGAGGGACCTCCGGGGGATCGAACCTCGGTTCTTCCTTGGCTAGCACTAGCAAGGCAGACACCTTACCTCTAGTGCCACTTCGCCGGCCCTGGATTTCCAATTCTTTACACCTACACTCTCCCAATCTGGAGGAGGAATGCTGATTTACACACACATCTGAAGATTATTTGTTAAGTGTTCACAATTTCTTTTTTCTTTTTTTTTTTTTTTTTGGTTTTTGGGCCACACCCGGTGACGCTCAGGGGTTACTCCTGGCTATTTGCTCAGAAGTCGCTCCTGGCAGGCACGGGGGACCATATGAGGAACCGGGGGGTGGAACCGCTGTCCGTCCTAGGTTAGCGCAGGCACCTTACCTCCAGTGCCATCACCCGGCCCCCTTTTTTTGGTTTTTGGGCCACATCCGGTGGTGCTCAGGGATTACTCCTGACTATCTGCTCAGAAATAGCTCCTGGCAGGCACAGGGGACCATATGGGACACCGGGATTCCTACCATCCACCTTAGGTCCTGGATGGGCTGTTTGCTAGGCAAATACTGCTGTGCTATCTCTCTGGCCCCAAGTGTTCACAATTTCTACATCTGCTTTCACAAATGAAATTATTTAAGCTTTTTGTAATGTTCTGTCCATATTTTTCATTGTTATATGTGTCTATCTCTTTGTCTCACTTTCTCTTTCTCCGAATGAGATAAAGAACAATGCCTTCTTATCCACTGCTGAAAAACATTTGTATAAATTTGATTTATCATAGGGCTAAATAGGACAGTAAGGAGAGCACATGTCTTGCATGTGGCTGACCTGAGTTCAATCCCAAGCATCCCATATAATACTGAGTGATTCCCGAGGGCAGACTTTGGATTAACCCCTGAGAAAATTAATTAAATAAATATATTTGTATTATTTGCCACTTGAAATTTTGGTTGAAAACACTTGAAAAATAATCTGGCACTATGCTTTTGAGTTTTAATGTCATCGTAGGCCCTTGTAGGTGACAACTAAAACAGAAGAACATAGTATGAAACTCATTTGACCACAGGAAAATAGATATGAAAAGTAGGTAAACCCTATAGTCATATTTTCTTTGGGTTACAACAGTATCACCAAACTTAAATGAAGAACCCAGGCATGGCTTTAACAATGGAGCCTACTCCCAGTATTATTACATGCCTCATGTAATTTATATCATTTACATTTATTTTATTTATTTATTTTTTTGTTTTTTTGGGCCACACCCAGTGAAACTCAGGGGTTACTCCTGGCTATGCGCTCAGAAGTCGCTCCTGGCAGGCACGGGGGACCATATGGGAACCGGGGGATCGAACCGTGGTTTGTCCTAGGCAAGGCAGCAGCCACCTTACCTCCTGTGCCACCTCCCGGCTCTCCATTTACATTTATTTTAATTATTGCATGTTCATATATGATTTTGTTTCCATCATATTCATTTATTTTTAGCAAATCCTATTTTTTCTTAACACATACAACAAATTATTTGGTACCTACAACCCTTCACTACTGCTATACCTCGCTGTGTTCAACTTTAATTTTTCTAACATTATATGTCACATTTTAGATAATAATGAACAAACGACAAAAGGAAAGGAACTTTTTGCTATTTCCCCAGAAGAGGTAGGAATTTATGTTCAGTGAGAACAATGCTTTCATCTGACATTCCTGAGGTAGCTCTGAAATAGCTGGTCTGAAGTTACTAAAAAATGTTGCTTCCTTAGGTAAACCCAGACCCTCCTTTTTAATGACATTATATTTCCACCAGTTACATTCTTTTTTCCCTAAGAATCTAAAACATTTGGGAGGGGGCAGACCCAATGGTGCTCAGGAGTTACTTCTTGTGGGATTGGGGGACCATATGTGGTGACAGGGATTGAACATGGTCAATTGCATGCAAGGGAAATGCTCTACCTCCTGTGCTTTTGCTCTAGTTAGCCCCTAGAGCCTAAAAAATTTTAGGGTTAACACAATACTTTCTTACTTTCTATAATACCATATAAATGTCTGAACGTTTTACAAAGATAAGACTAGTTATTTCCATGCACCTTAGTTCATTTGTATTGGAAAAGATTTGCATTAAAGGGGTCGGAGAGCTAGCACAGCAGGGCATTTGCCTTGCAGGCATGTGACCCAGGATGGACCTGAGTTTTGATCCCCGGTGTCCCCAAGCCAGGAGTGATTTCTTTTCTTTTTTCTTTTTTTTCGTTTTTGGGCCACACCCAGTGATGCTCAGGGGTTACTCCTAGCTATGCACTCAGAAATTGCTCCTGGCTTGGGGGACCATATGGGATGCCGAGGGATCGAACCACAGTCCATCCTAGGCTAGTGAGGGCAAGGCAGATGCCTACAGCTGGCCCCAGGAGCGATTTCTGAGCACACAGCCAGGAGTAACCCCTGAGTGTCAACAGGTGTGGCCCCTTCCCAAAAAGATTTGCATTAAAAAGTCTTACTTGGGGCCGGAGAGATAGCAGAAGGATGGTGGTTCGAATCCCGGCATCCTATATGGTCCCTAGAGCCTGCCAGGAGCAATTTCTGAGCGTAGAGCACCCTGAGTGCTGCCAGGTGTGACCCAAACCTCCCCCTCCACACAAAAAAAAAAAAACAAATAAAAACAAAAAAAGTCTTACTAAAATACAGAATATATGATTAGTGAAAAGCTTCTCTGAGGTATCAGCAACCTTCTACACACCAAAATAATATATGATGTTTATATGAACTAATAGAGTTTGTTAGTTAATCAGAAGTGATAAGGATATAGCATAACCAGAAAATTAACACCAAGAAGCCAAAAAACAAATGCTTTTAAGAAATTAAACAAAGGGACCGGAACAGTGGTGCAGCTGTAGGGCGTCTGCCTTGCATGCGGTTGACTGCAGTTCTATCCCCTGGGCGTCCCATATGGTCCCCCGAGCCTGCCAGGAGAGATTTCTGAGTGCATAGCCAGTAGTAACCCCTGAGTGTCACCAGGTGTGGCCCAAAATAACAACAACAACAACAACAAATTAAACAGAAAGGTCAGAGAGAACAGTATGGCAGATAAGCCTTGAGCATTGCCAGGTATAATCCACCAATAAAACCAAAACAAAACAAAAATGAAGTTAAGGGGAGCCGGGAGGTAGTGTTGAAGGTAAGGTGCCCGCCTTGCCTGCGCTAGCCTAGGACGGATCGCGTTTCAATCCCCCGGTTTCCCATATGTTCCCCCAAGCCAGGAGCGACTTCTGAGCGCACAGCCAAGAGTAACCCAAGTGTCACTCGGTGTGGCCCAAAAACCAAAAAAAAAAAAAGAAAGAAAAAAATAATGAAGTTAAGCAAAAAGCCCCCTTCTTTGTGAGAGCTGTGACGCTTCTGTTCACCAATGAGGGTTCTTAGACATGGATTAACTGAACGGGGCAGCCTGGCCACTGCCCACACAGCTTTTCATCAGTCCATCTGAAGAACATGTGCCAGAACCTCCTAGGTGACTGTTAAGTGAAAATAATGCATGCACTGTACCAGACTGTTCTAAAAAAATCTTTTGGTTTTTGGGCCATATTCAGTGACACTCAGGGGTTACTCCTGGCTCTGTACTCAGAAATTATTCCTGGCAGGCTCGGGGGACCATATGGGGTGCCAGGAATTGAATCCAGGTCTGTCCCAGGTTGGCTGCGTACAAGGCAAATGTCCTGTGGCTATACTATCACTCCAGCCCACCCAGACTCAATTTTAAACTCAAGGGACTCAGATTAATTTCCATTTAAAAATGTGCACAGAATAATTTAGCATTTGCCAAATGATTACTTCAAGGGAATAAAAGACACCCTACAGTGATTTCGTTCCTCATGCTCTCCCTTCCCAACAGGTACTGGTTTGGGGCACTGGGTATGTCTGCTGATTCAGTCAGGAGCCATCACCATTCATGGATATGTGGCACGTTCTTGGATGAGTTGACTCCCACACAGGGTTGCAGGCAGGCAGTGCTAGATGCACAGTTTTGTTCAGTGGGATCCAAGGGCACAGATGCTGAATTTCAGGGTGCCGCTTCACAGTCAGACTGACTTGAGTAAACGGCAGGGATGATGTAGGTGGAACTTGGCAGACACACCAGCTGTTAGATCTAGGTGCTTCCCAATGCTCAGCAAACATGCAAGCTCACACAGCACCAACTCTGACTTCACGTTGCTGTCTTATTCCTAACACTCCTGTTTGCATCACACACTCAGAGAAAATGGGAGGGCAAGATGGCATGATTTTGCCTAAGATCATGATCTGGAGATAGCAGAAGATTCCTGTCTTGGCATGGATGAACTGCAAGAAAGTCTGGTTGGTGGGGCAAATCAAGCAATCAAGTCTTGGCTATACTATGAAAAATGACTCTCCACAGAAAAAGCAGCTTCTTGTCTGAGAATAAGAAAGTGTGATGGGTAATGTGGGTTCGATTCAGGTTGGATTCAGATTGGGGTCCGATTCTGTTCCTAACCTGTGCTTGCCCTGCCACTGATAGAGTATCACGCCTTCTGAACAAAGAAATCCCGCGCCACACAGTCAAGTGCTTCACTGCCCAGCTCCTTGCCCACCCCTCCTTTCCTTCTCCAAGTCAAGCTTGCCAATCACTGGATCTTAGGAGAGAAGAGGATGGAAGAAGCATCGTCCTTTAAAGACCTTCTGGAACAATTCAGAATTTGCTATACAGGGAGCCCTGAGGTGATGACTCCGGAGCACTCTCAAGGGCAGGTGGGCTCTGGGTTGAGCAGTGGTACCTCCCAGGCCATAGATAGTTTGTTAACCTCGGCTTTGTGAAGTGTGAGCAGCACACACATATTTCACCCACTTCATCCTCTCACTGATCCTAAGAGGAAAGTATCACCCGACACCCTAGATTACAGGGAGGAAAGTGGGTCATAGAATAAAAGTATTGGTCTGTGCTATTGAGTTCAAGTTCCTTTTTTCTCTTTTCTTCTGAGCCAATCTGGTAGTATTTAGGGCACCATGCTAAGAATCAAAGCTGGGACTCCCACGTGAAAAGTCACCTTTGGAGTCGAGTTCCTGCTCCTGAAGAGCACTTTCCCACCTTCAGACACAACTCCCAGGAGTGGACATGTCTACACCAGCATTTCCATTCAAAGAGAAGAGTTAGGACTCAGAACAGGAGATATCATAGGCTAGAGCAGTGCTTCTCAATTATTTTCTGTCATACCTCCCTAGGAAGAAGAAAGCATTTTTGGCACCCCCCCCACAAGACTGTAAATAGTATCTTTATTAAAACAAAATATATAAATTAATTTGAGCTGATTTTTTAATCAGAGATTGAAGTCTGAATTAATAGCTACAATGAGCATGTTTTGCAATGCATAGATTTTCTAAGGTTTTGAAGCAGGACACAGCAACTCTCGGCTGCAGAGACATATAGAGACAAAAACACGGGGCTTGGCTTGTTATGACAGCGTTTGTCAAAGTCAAATATGCCCCACTTTACGAAGCCTCAAGCCACTGGACTAGAGTAAAAGTGGATTTGCCTAGATGATGAGTTCTTGAGAGTTGTACATAAAATTTGCTTACAAAACTTTGAAAATTCAAAGGAAGAATAATCATACAGTTCAAGTATGTGACTTTCTATATGTCCCCGTCTCTCCTTCACTTGGATACGAGTGTACCTGTACAATTCATGTACCTGCTGCAGGCCCTCACAACCCACATTTTCAAGAGCTAGACCCTTGTACCCTGTACCTAAGGCTGTACCCCAGCAGTTTCTATTGTCCTGTTTGACTTCCCAGTTTTTGGCCATGCCATGGAGCATGTGGGTGAGATGACTGTGCTCAGCATCTGCCTGTGCCCAGACAAACACCCAAGCTCTGCCCAAACCTGAACTTTTCTGCCTGGGCCTCTGAGGATGCCTGTACTTAGCCACGTGCCTGGAGGCTTAAGATCCACCTGATCCTATGGTCTTGTTTGGTGTATGTGGGGGAGAAAGAGGACAAAGGAGAGAAAAGAGTGGGGGACTTCCTTTATCCGCTGCCATCTCCCACCCACCCCCATCCCATTATCTATTTTATGCCTATCTGTCTGATGACCTACCTGTTCCATGGGTTAGATTTACTTTTTTACTTTGAGTCACACCTGCTAGTGTTTAGGGGTTACTCCTAGCAAGTTTGGGTGACCATAGGGAATGCCTGCAATCAAACTTGGATTGGCTATGTGCAAGGGAAGAGCCCTCCTGGTTGTACTATGCTCTGGTTCCTACCACTAGTGAAATTTAAAGTGCCTGACTAAATTTACCTAGTGCTTTATCCTGGCATATCATTCTTACTCTCTCATCAGCTTTTTCTTTCACACGTGAGATAGGGGTGAAGGAAACTCACGAAGCCTTGCCAGAGTCAATCCTTATCAAATTTACTCTGTGAGATGATGGGACAGACTCACAAAAATCAGTCTCTTCAGAGTAATTGTTGAGGATCACATGGAGTAATTTTCTTGTCAACTCACAGTTTGCACCTTATAAACTTGGAAAACTCAGAGCTCATTTAAGACACAGAAGCAAGAGGAGAGAATTCAGTGCCTCGAGAGTATATCATCAACAGGAATCATTCCTGCAGAGTTAAGAAGGTCACAAAAGGCCTCCTCAGGGAAACCAAGGCTCTCACAGGCAGCTGTAATCCCAGACTGGGCTGAAGCCTCATCAGTACAGAAAGAAACCCTGCATAGCCTCTCTAGTGGGTGCAGGCTAAACCTGGCCTAAGCCTGAAAGACCTACAGGGCAGTGGTTAAAAACACTCAACCTAGTAGGGTGTCTCCAGCATGGGAACGACTATTTTCCAATCAATAAAGATAGTTTTATCCCACTGGAAGTGCTGGGAGATGTCAACAGGTGGCCATGCTAATTGAGGCCTGCTGAAGAAGAGAGTGTTAGGGCTCAGTATGGTGAGATCTAGGCCTGCAGAGCTCCTTGGGAGAAAACTAACAAGTCTCCAACACAGGAAAAATACCACTTAAGAGGAGCAAAAACAAGAGATATAACAGAAGCATTTGAGAAGATCCAAACTGAACATGTAATCAACACTGGATGGTATAAAACAATTTTAGATTTAATTAAGGCTTAAAACTTGGAGATGGTTCACAAAAACAGCACAGATGAAGATAAAGAAGAGGAGCTTCCTCCTCCTACTGATACATTTAGGAGAAATAAAAACCAGGACTATAATTCTTCTCCATGCCACCTCTTTCTGGAAAGTTCTCTCTGATATAATGCATAGCCTGCAATATGCCTCCAGCATCTGGCACTGCAAGGGATCACCTTCTCTTACCTGAGCCCCACGGTCATTGACCAGCTCTACAGACCACCGTCCTTCATACTGAATCCACACGAATATGCCTCCATCTGCATCACATGTGGCCAGCTTCTGGTATGGCTCATTCCACCTCACCAGCACAACCTAGAAAACAAATGAGGAGAAACTTAGTGAGAGAACAGGCCAGTAGGCTAGGATCACTTCTCCAATGTGAGCGCACTCCGGAACCAAATACCAATCATGGTCAAGGAAGAAGACTGGGTGAGTGGATGGGGATTCGCAGAGAGAACAGGGCCTACCCCTGCTAAATAAATTCTAGACAAACAGAGACCCCCCTCCTCGCCTCCCCATCCTCTATGAAGTCAAGAGGCCAGAATCCATGAGTGTGAACCCTGCCTCTCACATGGGAGAGGAGCCTCCATCTGAAGATCTATGCGGTGGGACACAATTTTCACAGCAGGCTGTACCACAGCTCTCAGATCGTTGAGGAAAGGGACAGAGATGCTGCATCATTATTGTTTGAAATGATTATAACAGGAGCTAGTTAAGATGATGAACAATGAATCTTGCTCAACTCTGCCTTTGAACTATAAACAGTTACCAAAACAGGTCATTTTCTCTCTCTCTTGGGCATATTTTAAAAACTGCAATTTAGCTAACATGGTTGTTTGTTAACTAATGGTCATGGTTTTGATATACAAAATCACCGAAACTTCACCACAGCCAAAGTGCCTAGAGCCTTCACCACTGTCCCCATGTCCCTTCTAGTCTGCCTCTCCTCTCTTTCCCACCCCACACCGCCATGCCCAGTAATTTGAACTCTGAGATACAAAGCCTGAGGGAATCACCACTCAACATGGTCCACGTGTTGACCATTTAACTTCCAGGCTTCCAGGACTGTAGACCACGGTTTGAGCTTGCTCCCATTAGAGGAGGGTCCTTCAATCCAAACAGGCATTGCCAACATCCAGTACAGTCTTTAAATGTACTGTTGAAATAATGCCTCTGCTCAAATTGGAGACTTAAGTTTCTCAAGTGTAAAAGCAAAGGTCTTTAAATAGTACTGAGTATGTCAGTCAAATAATCTAGAATTTCCATGTAGTCAATAAAGTTAATTTCCTAACCTCCATTCAATCTGATGAGTTACTCTGTAGACAGTCATGCACCACACATGTGGCTACAATTTAGACACACACAAATGAAATAATTTTTTAATTAGTACAGTTACAAAGTTACAAAGCTGTTCAAGATTAAATTTGAGTCATAAAATGTTCCAAAACCTGAGACTCTGCTGAGCCCCCTGAAGCTCGGCAGACTTTTGGGGGCTTCCCCCAGCTTGCTTCAACTTGGGAACTTTGCTATTCTTTGACCTTCGTCCCCTGACGGCTTGCCTCGGCTGAGGTGAGTGCTTCAGGGTCGTAGTTGCGGATAAAGCTGACTCTGTTGGGCCCCTTGTGCTCGGTGGACATTTTGGGCCTAGCCCGGCTTACTTCAACCTGGGAACTGTGACATGGCTCTGGAGATTATCCCCAGAGGGCGTGCCTTGGCTGAGGTGTGTCTTTTGGGCCAGAGTGTGGATAAGACAGACTCTGCTGAGCCCCCTGAAGCTCGGCAGACTTTTGGGGGCTTCCCCCAGCTTGCCTAAACTTGGGAACTTTGCTATTCTTTGACCTTCGTCCCCTGACGGCTTGCCTCGGCTGAGGTGAGTGCTTCAGGGTCATAGTTGCGGATAAAGCTGACTCTGTTGGGCTCCTTAATCCCACCTAAAAGTGGTCGAAGCAGCTTGGCTTCGCGGCCGCGCACTCCAACTGCCCAATGAATACCACCACAACACGTAGAAAAACCCAC